>SJOL01008250.1:179288-200821 GCA_004794785.1 Opisthorchis felineus | reverse complement strand
TACCAGCGTCCTGTCACCAAACCAAGCAAAGATATGATGTAGAATCGGAAACCCGCAACTCACGTGGACACAACTACACTTTTTCTTATCTTGATGGTATGCAAACTGGCAAGGTGGTGACAGATAACCTTGTGGTAAGTATGTCCATGTTAAGGGTGTTACTTCGCAGCTTGGAGGCCATCTCATCCCAGAATTTCTGTTTGTCGAAGTACTGCAGTCAACTTGTCAATCGTCGCCTGGGGAACAATATGACGGATTATTTGGGATGCGTAAACCGCCTGTCAATAGTCGGAAAAGGATTTTTGACCCAACGTTGATAAGTCTTGCTGTACGTGCTGGGCTGGCCGAAAAAGAAGTTTTCGCATTTCGGTTCTGTGGGTAAGTGTTGATATCATGCACCTCAGAAACGTTGACGTTCTACCCAATTATTATTCTATTTCTAAAGAACTTGCTGCGTAAAATTCTGCACTAAACGATACATGTCTGCTTGAGCTAATTTCCTGCACCATGTCTTGAGACCCGCACAGCCTGAAGCCTTCTTTAAAGAAAAGAATTACTTATAGGGTAAAATATTCATAAGGCCACTGAAAACACTTTGATTATCCACTGCCGGTTTTGCCCTTCTTGGTGCTTATGAGGTAGGCACGGTTCCCGCGTTCCCGCATTCCCGTCAAACTCATGTCCTACTTGAACCCAAGAGATTCAGCTCAGTTTCCCGTTAAAGTCAGATTAATCTGTAAACGAACGTATTTCAGACACCTACTTAGATTTGACCAACAGAGGGTTGGTTTTTAGGCAAAATCTTCGCCTTCATTAATGGATCTTACAAATTTAGATTATCGGTCATTAGACTCTTTGATTTATGTAAAAGCGCCTTCCGCTATTCGAAAGTTACCTGACCAGTTTTTATGCCTGGGACTTATACTACTGAAATTGGCATATTTACATCCAAATAGCGGCTAGCATGTGACATCAGAATTCTAGATAGCCATACTAATTAAATGTGGTCACTTTGAGAGGTACAGTAACTGTAAATGTCGTAATTGTTCCCGCTGCTCGTCGGCGTCAAGAGCATTATTGGACGTCTTCTTACCAGCGAGATTTGAAAAATTGTTACGTACTTCCACTTGGCTAACGGTAGCGTTATTTGACACAAGGAAACGCCAACAAAAACAGCGATCCTAATGAAACCAGTTTCCAGGGTCCGGCAGTTGTCAGTTTCCATGGGGGCGTCGGACAACTTTCAGAAAATGTCTGCTGAAAATTCACCAGTTTTCAGGTGACGGTCCAAATTTAATAATCAGTGGTTTTAAACCTGTAATTTTCCACAACAAAGTGCCCTCTCTAAAGAGCATCAAACCACAAGGTGTTCTTCATTTCTCGGTAAAACAGATTTGGATGTTTTTTAGAAAGTGAATTGGTTTGTTTCGGTTCTTTCTAGACTTGCCCCACTGTTGCATAATGGGATAACATGAATGACGTGACATTTAGATACGCATGACTTTAGAGATGTCCATAAAATGCATTTTTATTAGGAAATGTTGGCCATTCAAAAATGTCATTATAAATGACCTGTGTAAAATCGAAATGTTTTGGGCCTTCTGCCAAACCCGAGCTTACTGATCCAAATGCAGTGCATGCCGTTTACATTCATCTGGCAGATAATAAAACAAAAGGCAACGAATACCATTTTTTATCAGAAGGAAGTGAACCGGATATTCCGCAAAATTAATTCCCACTGCGAGATGCAGTGATAAGACAATGTTGACATTTGTACGCAAAATGAGCTCCATCTACCAATATTATCAGTCGGAAATTCTCCGAGTCGGCTCGGTTCACAGATGTTAGTGTACCGTCAACCAGCTTGGCTTGAAATCAGGGTCTAATAGTGTGTTTTCTCACTTAAAATTTGGCAGCGCAACAGGTACAAATGGATACTCATGGTTTGAGCAAGGAGAATTAATATTGGGAAGCGTTCCAGCAGAGTGCTTCATAGAACCAATGGTCTACGTCCAATTACAAAATGCGCAGCAATGGGACATCGTCATTACCAAGTAAGAACTAGTCGCCTTTCCTATTTACTTGCGCTAAAGTAAATTTTAACGCATCAAATGTACATACACACGATGCGTCTTCCGAAGTATACGCTGCTTCACACCCTTCATTGAAACGCATACTTCCACAAACAATTTTGATGTGAATTAACACGAAATAGACATTAAAATGTAAAGTATACTTGGTTAGGTTGAAACAAAATGTAGTTGTAATTGCAGGTCAGTAAAACTTCTAAATGACATTTTCACCTACTTTCATTGGTTTCGCTCACAATATGGTAAACAGCACCCAAGTCATACGAAGTATTTTGCATCCAGACATGTTCCACTTCATTAGTTTCAGTGACCGGCGTCTTCATCGCTGTGTGACAACCTATTTACAAGCAAATGTCACGTCATCGTATAAGGCATCTATAAATAAACATTCTCTGACTGACGTTTGTGAACGCATTGTACCTTTGGCGAGAGTTGTTCTACCAAAGGGGTAAGACTATGCTGTCTGCTGGGCCTCACTGTCTCTCGCAATATAGATTAAGTGGTTTGTTCCTAAAAGGATACTCATTTCGAAACCAAATTCCAAAATATAGGCAATGTGCATACTTTTTGGAATGGCAAGTACAAAGTGTGCGGTTCATGCAGCATCCACTGTAAAGTTGATCATGAACTGGAATACATTATGTCGACAAAGCTGATCACTTATCTCAGGGAGGATTCGCGGGGTTTTTCCAGACTTTGACTCTGTCATTTTCTAACCTCCAAGTGGCTTCCTTTAATTATTCTGTTGCCTTGTGAAGGACAAGCATTCAGCCTATAGACTAGATGACTGAGCTTAAGAGTCATTAGGAAACTCTGAACTCCTAGGGGTGCCTCAGAAATTCGCTGTTACCTGAGTTATCGCTTGTCAAACGTGAAAACTCTGTTGATTGTCTTCAACGAATGCGGTCCGCATTCGCTAGCGTATGATATGCTTACCGCATAACAGCTTCCTGTCTGCCTTCGTTCAAACGATTGCTGTATTCACTACTCGACCACGGATGGCGTGTTCTTTTGTTACTTGTTATTTATCAACTCATCGCCTACACTGCCAGCACAGTAACGGCATCTCCGGCGGTCAATGTCTTCCGCTGATTGCAAAGCGTTGATGTCATTGTTTAACCGTGGTTTGAAGTACTGGATGCTGAATAAGCAGGAGACGCAACTGATCCCAGAGTGCCCCAGTGTACTCAGAACCTTATGGTCAGCTGTATGTTTGAAATAGGCTAAAACTACCAAAGCCACCTGCTTTGTGTCTTTGGTGGTCTCACGTCCTGCCACCCCAATATCTTCATTCATAAAATATTTATATCCTTCAATAGAAACTCAACATTGTCAAAGCTGACCATAGAAAAGATGGAAACTTCTGTCTATCGCCATCTGGTTTTTTGAAAGTAGAAAAACTCATTTTTCATGAGTTTTAGCAGGCAAATACATAGAGTAGGACGTGAACTTGTCTTACGAATCATCATTTCAAATGGAAATGAAGCTTCTGAATCGATGGGAGATATGAACGGTCGTGATTAAAAAAAGGGTGAATTGACTTGGTTCTGACGGATTGTTCAGTTTTGTCCAGGTTTCACGGTTCTGCTAAGATAAATGACTGAAGCATTGCCTATGCTCAGACTTAGTCAAAACATGTGGGCATCGCTGACACCGAAGACAGATTCGCTGACACGAATTTGTCGGCAACAGGGACGTTTTAGTTGTAGTCGGTCAGCTTTTTCACAAAACAGGCTTACACCTCAACCAATATCAATGGTTGCATAAGGTGTTTGCAAATATATGTTCCTCATGTTGTCCAAGAGGTATGTTCAGCTGCGGTTTAGTGAACTATAAGTTGGCACCAGATAAGTGAACACCGGTCTTCGAGCGAAAATTACGCAAGCTTGAAACAGGTACACTTATGACGTGCCACTTTTGGGGCAATGTTCAAACAGGTATTTAGGTCGTTCTGGTAATTTGAAGTGTTGCGAACAAAGGTTTCGATGCAGCTATCCAAAATCATACACTGAACTTAAGTTCATCAAAATTATGAAGTCACAGTTTACTTCAACTCATCCAACCGGGTGCACAATGAATTTCGGGGGATTATTATGCCTTCTGTCCTTTTTTCTCAGGATTGAATATGGTGACCAAATAATCTGTGAACTGTGCAAATGCCTGATTGACACTGGAACACCAACTACAATAATCCCACATGCAGCAGCTAGCCGTATTCTTCGAAATTCTGAAATAAAAGACAACGGCCAAGGTGTATTTCATGTTCTACATGAAGATTTACCACGAGTGAAAGATTTGAAGATAACAATCGGAGTACGCGAATTCGTACTACCACCAAAGGCATTGTTGATTCAAGTGAGCAAGCGGTTTTCCACTCTAACTGCATAACCTTTGCAATTATTTTAAAATCTAGCTAGTACCAGCTCTTTTGTGGTGATAATTATACGCTTTTCCCAACTTCAGAAACCAGGGTACAATATTTATGGACTGGCTCATGTGCCTAATTACCAGAAAGACAAATGGATCATTGGGGTATCCGTCCTTCGCAGTTTTGTTTCACTATTTGATGAGAAAGACAGTCAAATGGGATTTGCTGTAGTCGCTTGTTGAATTGAATGACGTGACGTGAATGATTTCAATAAATATTGGAATACTGACAATTTGACTTGATTCATCCAGGCCTTGTGCATGGCTTACGTTGCAATGCCAAACGGGGTGCTTATTAAGGTTAGCTTGTTCTCAGCTGTCAATTGTTTAGCTGACTAATTTTTGTCATAATCTGAGGTTAAATTTCGCATAGAGCTAGGTGATACACAGGTTTTAGATGATACATCACGAGATCCCCAGACAGTCAAGAGAGGCGACAATGCAGGCCAATGTCAACGAATTGGAAGTACCATATGAGAAAAATTGGTATTATATTGTCTCTTGCTAAAGCGGCTCGGACGATAATCGGGTCTTGACAAAAGCTGTAGTAAACCCGTAAAGGTGATGAAAAACTACCTGTGACAAATGTTCATGGAGTTACTGCGAGACATTTGGGGTGGGGATATTCCAAAATCCTAATAAGACTTCCATAGCCAACTTATAACCGGGTAGTTTGCAGAGGTTTTGGTAAGCCGTGCTGTGATCTGTATCTGTCTCAATCATCCGCTGGAAGGGTCGTTGTTAGACAGGACACTAGATGGTAATCTCCTGTGTGGGGTCCGGTTGGTATTACCTGTAAAGTGGTCTCACTAGCAGCAACTTGATCCTCGTCTTTTATTGCCTGTTTACGTCGACACCACTTGACACCATCGAAAACCATGCCACATTACGCCATGAGTCCTCTGTTACAGCAAGCTACGAGCTGCGGTATCGTTGTGCTTGCTAGAGACTTGAATGCAAACCTTGGCGGACTCAGAGCATATGCGGCTCATTTTGTGCTCAAATTGGATTTAAACCGGTACGTACGAGCAACGGAAAACGGTATTTTTCCTACGTGCCAACTATAGACCCTTTATATGCGGGAACAAGATTCAGAATAACCAAAGTCGTCTGGCCATGTGGTGCCCACAAAAACGTGCTAATCAGGAACCCAACTAGATTAGTTCTGGTGCCCTGTTTGTTCTCATTGATAAGTTCGATCAGTATGGGATACATCATAATTTTTTTGATTACGATAAATTCTTTGCGTTTTCGGAATCGCAGGGTTGAGATATTATACAGAGACGTGCGCCTAACAGGGATGCACATTGAGGCTAAAGCAGGTTTTTCAAAATCTTGATGTTAATATGGGCTCTGACAAAATCTTGTGGATCTGGAGTAAGCAGATGACACCCTCCTTGCCTTCGAAGTGGAACATATGGCGAAGGTCCTCATAGATGGACCAACAAACGTTGCTGCATCCTTCCGTATTCACCTCCCATCCACAAAACGGGAGATCTTGCTCATGAACATGCAGTTACTAAACACGTCACTTGCAATCCGAACGGATATACTCGGGGTTGTGGAGTGTGCTACATATTTTGGAAATTGCAGAGTGTGACTTCAGTGTGATGGACGAGGTCAATGCAGAACTGGGAGCAAAAAGGACATACCTATGAGTTTGAAGCGGCGTGTATGCAAGTCTGGAATACCAGTCTTAGATGTGACAGCTTGACTGGGAATATTCATGTCTTCGAAAGCCTTTATCTGGGAACGACAGATGATTCAGTGCACCTGCAAAGTAAGGCTGCTTTGGATAATGTTAAAAACGACTTCACATTTTTTTCGGGAGGCCACAAAAAATCAAATTGACTAAAATGTGAAGATTGATAATATTTTTAAGTCCAATGGCACAACGTTACCCCGTATTTTTTAATAAGTGGCATGAGTTCCTATGAAGGGAGTGTGGTTTATTAAGTTCCAGGCTAAATACGTTCACTATCGTTGCAAACAAGATATGCCGGATCCTGCCCAACCAGTGCGATTTCACCTGCGTGACTGGCACTATTTTGGGAGTCGCATACCACATCGTGTAAAGTACCGTGCGCCTGGTGCACATACCTTTAACTGTTTTGCTTTATAAGTTGTGGTGGTGTATACTACCGATGAAACATGCGGGTAACGTCTGCACTGGTGTTCACTCTCCGCCCCCACATCTGCGGCAAGGTGGTGGTTGGTACGGGAATTGTGGAACCATCATTGTTTAATAATGGAAAACTTCCGAGAAGATTCAAGAGGACACTTGCGAATGTTCGCGTTTCAAAAACTCGGTGAGGATGAAATACTTACTTTCGTGTCCAGTGGCTTGTAACCGTTTAGTTCGTATTTGCTAATGTACAACGCAGTGAAGGGCGTCAGTCCTTTTATAGGTATCATAACTCAACGCCTATTCGAGGAGCCGAAATCGGCAGGCGGACGCTGAAATAAAAAGTTCCATCAACACTGTAAACAACTGATGAAGTACTTGAACGTCGGATCTGATTCGTGAGTGTAAACAGACCAGAAAGGCAATGAAATAAACGGACCATGATTAAGGTTTAATGGAAGAAACATATAGTACTAGTTAGTCGGATTAGCACTCATTTTAACTCGTCTTGGCCCAAGGAAACCATCCTTGGCATCATCTTAATAAAAGGATGCCTGCGAGTCGAAGCGGAACTTAGGCCGGTCTATGAGCAGGCAGACTCAGGGATGCCAAATGAATGAGGGTTAGGGGGCTGCACATTTTTGAGTTTTGCGTTCACCTGCATTTTATCGGCATTTGAATCAGATTCGCGCGTGCTGGCCAATTTCCATGGTCTTGCTGAGTCAACAGTAGAGATAGAACTTAAGCCTCCTTTCAAGCCTCAAGAATGGTGTGCAGTAATGTGAATACTTGTAAAAATCGGTCAAGTCCGGTTTTATCATTTTTGAAATAAACGTGCTTTTCAGGTTATTTGTATAATGTAGTTCGGCGGGCCATGACATGCTACTGCCCGCTCGAAATTCAAGGTGGCAGATTACCAACTACCTTAAACGCGACACAAATGTGACCTCTGGTAATGTAAACGCATATACTGGCCCTCGCTATTCCTGATCAGGTGCTCGATGTCGCAAGGCATTCTAACTGATTAGACCAATGGAGATTCGGTAGAATACTGAGGCACAGCTAGATATCCAAATGCAGCACTAGGAAACCGTAAGTCAACTGTCTTATAAGTTCGTAACACTAAAAGCAATTAATATTGCGCTGTCGAATAGATCGTACATTCACAAACGATTACATGTGGGACATGCGAAAACGTTTAACAATAGCATATTCAGGAACAAATGTGGTTGATGGGAATCCATGTATTTTGCTAACATATACGTTATGCGATGGCCAGATCTGCAGGAAACCCGCATAAGTATTGTCATCGAATCTGTCACCAGAGTTGTGTGGTGGGTATAAAAGAATTTTGGCAAACAGTTTACGATGCCTGACACTTAATTTCTGTTGATGTTTAATTACGGCAAGAAAGAACTATTTTTGATCAGCTACATTCCCTTATCAGAAATCACTACTCTTCGTCTTCGTTGGAAAACGCTGTATTATATTGTGCCTTGTCGCACAGACACAGTCACAATTTACAAACGATGTCGCGAAATACTCGCGTACCCAATTCTGAATGAAGTAATTTAGTGCTTGCAAGGCGAGTGCGTTTAAAGATCGTGCTTCGCATTTTCCAACAAAGTCTGATTGTTTATCAGTGCCGCTATGCCTTTGAACTATTATCAGCCCCGACTCAATCAAACAAATGGTCGTCCCAGTGCTGATCTACAATCGACAACGTAAGTACACTTTGTAAGCTGGCTGCAGCTATTGGGAAATAAACTCAAGAGGTAGTAAAACAGAATCACTGTGATCTACGTAGTGCACATTCAGCTGAACGATATGAACACGAGTAATTTAGGTGACCCGCGATGTAAACCAGACTTTCTCACAAAAATAAGCGGTTCAAACAACCAGGCTGCAGATCGCACGTACGAACAAACTAGAATCATAGGTTTTGTCCAGGATTACTCGCCAGTTTACGGGCCTGAAAATTTCCATTTTCCCCAGTACACTGAGTGAAGTTTGCTGGTTAAAACGAAAGCTTATTTTATTGTGGAACGAACGAAGTATTTATTTTCGCTTATTCTTACACTAGACACATAGGAGATGCCCTGAAATAGGTGTTCTGATGTATTCATCCGGTGTTGCTAGATGTTGATAGATGGGTTGAAAAAATGGGTTGATAAATGTGTTGATACACGTTACATGAATGCGGTACATTACCTTATGTAGAACCCCCAGAGTACGCAAATAGCGACCTCCTCTCTGGTAGATGAAAAAACCGTTCGAAAACAAGCAGTTGTTCGGCAGTGTGAATAGCTCGCAGAAATGCCTCTGAGAGTTAATCCACAGGTGATGCATGTTTAGAAGTAAATCTGAAGTTTAAGATATCCGGCTGAGCAATGGCGGCCTCCTCGTCTCTTAGCGGCGGATCCTAGAATGTGAGATACTGATTTTGTAACCGCTGAATCTTCATTTGAAATGCCACAATTGAACCAGCAAATAAGGAACACAATCGAGGAAAGTTCAGGAAAAACTGCACCATAAACCGTAACCACGTTTCCAAAACTTTAGAGAATAAGACGGACAAACAGCAGGAGTGTATTGCGAAAAACGGAAACTTTTGTGAAGGGCCTGAAACCGGTGGTTTATTCCGAAAACACCGACCGAGAATCAGTGCGGTGGACGACGAGAGCGAAGGCTTCTCGTTGACTTGTGCAGCTAAGTTGATGCAGACTTAGTGGTGTATTATCGTCTTCGTGGTGTGAAGGTTAAACGAGTGAAGTGAGATACGGTTTGGAGATTATTTGTCAGAGTCAATAAGTTACCGAGGTGGATTATCCATTGAACACCTACTAGAAGCAGAGTGAATGTGGAAGTCAATTGCTACGAATAAAACTGTGGCGGAGCCTGAAAGACCCACGATGTCTTTCGTTGTAAAATTTATCCCGAAATCCTCTGCCATGCCATCATCCTAATGCTGGAATTGGCGTGCGTCACAATGTAGTTAACTTTAAGTAGGGAATAATCCCCGCAGTTTCAGCTACATGAATTTGCTTTGTTTTTGCACTCCTTAGTGTCGTTCTCCAGATAGAATTATCGAGTTTTTTAAGATCGACCACCAGTGTTCCGATGCTCTTACCGCGCTCGACAATAATCCATCCTCACCCGTATACGTGTTGTGTTTGGTATTTACAAAATATCAATGCACCCAGAGTCCGATGATCTTTGAACAGGTTGGGAGAAATAAAATACTTCACGGCATGTGCGCGCCTGTGACATCAAATTTATCGCGTACACTGAAGTGCCAGTTTGCAGCTGGTTTTATAACCAAGATCCGCTAAAATAAAATCTAAAGAGACATGGATACAAGCCGATTCGGTGGAACTGCAGTGCTTTAGGGCAGTGAATTTTGTTTGTGTTCATACTAGGCTGATGACAGTTAGACCCATTCTGGTTCTGGAGAGCGAGGTTGGTTCTGGGGTCCCTACAGTAATGATCCTGTAATTCAGAACCCATGGCAAGTGCCATAAACAGTGCTGCTTAAGTGAAACCTATCCACCGATAATAAGGGTTACGAATGCGAATAAAGATTAGAAAATGGGTGATGGGTTGCCGGACAGTTTCCAGCTTCTCCGTGAGTAGTGCTTTCGGTCGGAGAAATACCTGCGACATCTCCGTCGCAATCATTTGAGGATTATCAGACATGAGACCAAAATATGATTTTAAAGTAGAACATGGGGTTAGCTGAGACTCAGTGACTAGGCCTAGGTAAATACGAGGTCAGTGTTGGGATACGGAAGAGTTTTCAGCAGTATTAGTAAGTGCCGTCAATAAAAGTTAATCTCTTTGTGAAAAAGCCAAACTTAGTATTGGAATTGCAGTCTGCTGGCACCTGTTACCTTCCAAATATCGTTGAGTAAAACCAGGATGTTGTGGTCATAATTAGCGGACTAATTTCTCATTAAACTGGTAACCTGCTAGATTATCTTGACATATTCCTTCCAACTAAGTCCCACACGAATTTGGTCTTAGTCCGAAAACATATCGTTTCAAATGAATAATGAGCAGCAACTGTTTGAAGTTTCAGGTATTCGTGTGCACATCAGGGTTTTCAAATCTAGCTAGGTTTATCAAAACATACACTCCCATGAAGCCTATATGACAATGAATTGTTCACCTTCTAGCAAATGTAGATATGGTGCTAGCCATCACCACTTCCTTTTGACTGCTAACACTTAGCGTGCTATGAAGTTGATTAATGTGATAACTTTCCACGATGATCATGATGCCAAGGGTAAAATGGATTGAAACTAGTCAATGATAAAACAGGTGAAGCAATCATGATGCTGAAATTGGCGGTTCTAGTGATCCTAAGTAGGATAAAACGTGCATCTTCGATGCCTGTAAAAATACTGGTCATCCTGATGAAGATATCAATACTCACGCCGAGGAGTAAGGGAGGAAAATTCAGATAATAATGAAAACCTTAGAGAATCTTTCGCTAAATTGCCTGACGTGACTGAGGACTGTGGTGATTAAGATATGGTTTTTCCACTTGTTATGACGATGGTAATAGGAGTATGAGGGTGCTGGCAACGCAATTGCTGATCGCCATTTGAGGCTCATGAGAACGATGACAAATTTGCTTCACCGTATAAAAGGATGCTGCGAAATATTACAAAAATCCCCGTCCGGCCTAATCAGTTGCCGCATCATTTATCTGGATGTCAGTCGAGTTGAAATCTCGCAATTTTAATAATCCTATCAGACCAAAGTTGAAAATCACTTCAGTTTTATCTACAATGAATACATCCAGTTTTATTTTTTCCCGGTATCCAAGAAACTCTGCACAACATAGTTTCAATAAGACACCGAAATGCGTATCAGAAATTAAGATGATGACACACATCTGAACAATGGACCATAAGTGGTCTGTCTGATTGTGAATACGTTCGCTTAACTCCGACGCTGATGTCACATCGATATATTTATCACGGTCAGTTGGACAGCCGGAAATTGTGGGCTTTCCAGTCAGTTTTCTGTCGCCTTCATTTTAATCACGGTACAACATTAAAATGGTGATGTTAATTCCCTCACCAGCGGAATTGTTTGTAAATATCTGCTTCAAATTCAGTGAAATCCTAATAAAATTTATGGGCTGATGCCATTCTCGAACCTTGTTCTAAGACTATAATGTTGAGTCGCTTTGTGATGCATAACAAATGACCGTCCATAGGGGAATAGAAAAACACTCGTGAGCGTCAACACAGATCAAGTGTTTGCCACGATTGCTAAGCCTAGTAGCCTTTAACATTGCCTGACGCGTAGGACTTTGCTAATCGTAAAATAAGCAATCTCTTGCAATCGAGGCTGTGGATGGTAAAGGATTTTAAAACTTCATTTGGAATTTCCGAAGACCACATACATATTTTAGAAACCTGTGCAAGGTTCGAGTTTTGTGAAGTGGAGTTTTGCGATCTATTGAAATTGCGAAATATACTTTGATTCTACTCCTTGTTGGAGGGTGCAGATCGTTGAATGGTTTTAAAGAGTTGAACAATTCAAGGTCATTAAGACTTCTGTAATTGTGTTCCAAAATGTAAGTTCACTCATGTGACTGAGGCTTAATATCTTCGAATATTTGATACGGGGAATGGTTTTTGTCATGTAGGTGCATCCTTTTAAGAGTTTAGCCGTATTCTGTGCCAGTGCAGGTGCGTTTTTCGTTAGATTTTCATTGACATACATAATTGCACTGCAGTACATTATATGTACTATATGATATGCGGAAAATATTGTTTACTTTCAAAAAAGAATCCTCCGGTTGACGAGCAATGAATACTACCGGTACGATCTTGAGTTCCAAGGATTTTGGATAAACGCCAAAAATTGCCAGTTACCAATCTAAGAAACCTTCAGGAAATTATCACTTCAGGATTAGGTTTTTATTCCTAATGCACGTTTAATGCATCGGCATTTGCAGAAAATATTTGGTTCACTGTTTAAAGGGCATGGGTCAACATAAAGTTCGGGATTATCCTCAGCAATACCAACTCAAAATTGCCGGCTGTTTGTAAGATCTTTATGGCTAGTGAGCTCCTGTTCACACAGTGTGAACAGATGGCATGCTTTAAGCTTGAGAAAAGGAAATAATAAGCCTACAATGTAATTGGCTCCATTCCACTGTTTTGTTTCTCTGTATGTTCATATATTGGCAAAATGGACGGGTTTACTTATCGTTCAGCTTAGAAGTCAACCAGCACAAGAACCAACTGGTCAGACCTATATTTGTTGTTTGTACTGCACAGAATAACCATGCGAGCGCTCATTCAAGCGCTCATTCCGCGAGAGAGTTCGCTAGTTACCTAGCGACAAAGAGAAGTGAGAATCCCTGAATTATTCAACTATGTCTGCTGACGTATTTAATGAACGTCCTTAGATAATCGCTATGATACACCGCATTTTTCACTACCAGAATCTAGAGCACACTATGGGCTGCGAAAGTTTTAATTTTTTCATAACTTTCAGTAATCAAACTGACACTCGTCCAATAATCTCACAGGCATTCCAGTAATCCAGACATAGCCACAGGCGCCACACTCACCAATGAGCAAATTGGGCACGCTAAATATAATAGGCGATCACGAGTGTAACACATCTATCTGATTGGATGTGAGCTTGTTGGGATATTTCAATTTTAACTGTCCCATGTTCAAATTAAACCAAATAATCTGACAGGTGTTTCGCATGTGCGAGGTTTATACGACCGGATGCTAACGGCTCAAGCTGTCGATGTGGGAAGACGATGATGTTGATTTTTGCGTTGTAGCGTGACGACTAGTCAAAGTTGTCTCGTAGCTTGCATCACATATATTGCAGATATGTGCATTAAATGGGTGTTCTGCGATTCTATAAGAAACTCTTGTATCAGAAGCCCGACAGTTTTCGTACAGGTAAGCTGGCAGCCTAGCTACCATTGTAGATTGATTGGTTTTTGAAAAAATGCTCATTCCGTCCGTCTTGATGTATCAGGCCACGCTGAATCGCTGAATCGCAGAATGCGCCATGCCTTAATTGTTAGCTTCCGTGTGGACCTACACTCCTCTATGACGAAGCAAACTATCTGTTTACAAAGACCCACTCAATGTTACCTAAAAGTGCTCAGCTTAGGTGCAAGTGTCAGTCGTATATCAAATGGTCCCACAGTGCAATCTGAAGTAACTGATTCGAATAAAGTTTGGGGATTGCAAGAAGGGTGAAAATGTTTCGTCCATAATTCCTGTGAGAAACACGTATTTGCATAGCACCATGGTACCCAATATACGTCGATGTACCCAAGAGACCAACGATCACTTAGCCAGTCTCTTAGGAACCAGTGACGAGAAAAATATCTAGAAATGTGCACACGGTACAAGTTCAAATTAAAGTTCATCCATCCTGCGATTCTATGCGCCCTAGACAGCGTTAGGTGTGAAAATGTGAAAATATCAGGAAATATTATGATAACGCTGCGTAGATGGTGTGCAAATAGGTAGTTTATCCAGATGTTGGGAGTCAGCGGCATCAACCAGCAAACGTCATGTGACATACTGGTAACTAAATGTGCTGTGGCAAAATTTACCGTGGGCTGAAGAAAACGAGAGTAACCAATTGTGAAGGAAAATTGTAGGAACTTAACATAAACCATTGCAAGTAATTCTACTTCCAAATGTGGCCTAACTCCGGGTCATCTTTCATTCATTTATATCGGTTATATTATTAACTTTCTATTCATTTGTGACTTTAATTCAGCGGACAATGCACCAAAACAATTCACTAAAAAAACTTCTGGGAATCGCAACTCCAATCTGTCTGCGTTTACTGTGTAAGGAGTTTTCGGAATCGCCAGAAATGGACAGGTTAAAAGTTTATTCTCTCAATTTTTGAAACAAACGAACAAATCACGTTTCAGCTCGTGATTGGCTAGATCACCGAAAAAATTAAACTTCTCTAAAAACAAATTCATGCACCCAATCATCCCAGAGAACCAAGTGTGTATGTATGTACCAGTGCCAATATGTGCACAAGCCACGTCCACTGAGTACAGTACACTTAGTTGATTTTCTCTGATTGCCAGACAAGCCATGTCACGAAGAACGACGCTGAAGTCTATGCTGCTATTGCTGTTGCAAAACAATGCAGTGTAAGTCTCTGGTTGATTTCTGTTGGGCTGATTCTTCTACGTTGCCAAGTTTATACTGCAGAGCTTACACGCTGGTTCTACTCAGTGACGAAGCGGTAAGTTATGAAGTCAGTCTTGAGCAGATATATTCTTCATAAGGGTTACGCAGTTGGAACATTGCAGATTGGAGTGCAGCAATTTATGATCATGTTTGATACAGGGGGCTTTTCCAGGTGGCTTGCATCTACCGTGTTACCAGCTGGTTGTTATAAACCTAAGCAAAGATATGAAGTAAACTCATCAACCCGTACTCTACTCGGGAGAACCCATGTTTCCGGTTATCTTGATGGTATACAACGAGGAAACCTTGTAACGGATAACCTTGTCGTAAGTGTCTGCCATAAATAAAGCTGTTATTTTGAAGCTTGGAGGCTGTCTGATTGCGGGATTTCCGTTTGCTGAAATAGTGGAGAGCACTTGTCAAGTAGTCCCCGGAGAATGTTTCGACGGAATATTTGGGATGAGGAAATCGCTTCCGGGCGCGGAACGTGACACGTTTCCAGAAACATTTATTGATTATGCCGCACGATATGGTGTAGCCCAAGAAAAATTGTTTACATTCCGATTTTGCGGGTAGGTACATTAAACACGTTTGATAGATACCAGCAGTCATATGTCCATCCCATCGTACATAGAACTCTCATAGAATTTGCTCAAAAAATTTGAGGTACTGAAAAGCATGTTGTTGCTGACTGTGTAACGGATTTTTTGATGGTTCTGTTTCCCGACTGCTAGCCTCTCAATTGTCTGTTATAGTGATCGTTTTTAAGAAATCCTTAAATTACTGACAGTATGTGGTCCGCTTCTACAGTTCATTGTGGTCTTCTTGCAGTTTGAGTATAACGCCCCAAAAACTAACTTGACAGTGGCTTTAATTTGTTTTTGTTCCGTGTACACCAAGAAGAATGCATAGGGAAATCGCATACAAATACATACTTTGCCATGTGGGATAGTTTTTCGATTATGAAGTGCCTGGCAAGGATGTGATTTTCGCAGGACTTTTAACAATCTAAGCCAAATGTACTCATGAGGTGTGGTCAGGGAATATTTATTTTCAAACTCCACTTAACCCACCTGATACCATCTCGATAAATTCCGATGCAACAATCATTGACGAGAGTCATTTACTACCTGTTGAGGATCTTTTGTAGATTATTTGAAGGGATGCCTTTAGAAATGAGGTATGAATCCTGGGCAAAGGAAACATGATCTCCGACTCAGGATGTTTCGAGTAAAATCAGAATCTGAGCTGATGCTAAACAAGTAATTGTTGCAAGTAAGGGAGCGAATTTGATCGGGCCGGACCTCGGTGGTCAGATAACGATCTCCGGTGTTGGCCTTCAACCGGAATGTGTGCCCCTCCCTGAATCATAAGGCTTATTGGCGAATTTTCGGCTAGTCAGTATGATATGTTTTTAAGTTTTCTCGGACAAACCACTGGGTGTTTTAGGAAGGCAAAACACATTATGATGGGTTTCGTCATGTATGCAGACGTGCTATGTATGCACTCCCTAACGTTTCGTCACATGTTTCTTTAATTATATTCACCTTGTGTGAACTTATTTCTTCCGGTGACAGTCCAAAGTCTATTTAACTCAACATTATTAACTGACATTGCTTATTTCTGAAAAAGTTTACAAGGTCACTTCAGGTAATGAGCCTGCTTTTTTACCCTTTATCTATTCTTGAAAAAATGTTCTCGGTAGCATTATGGAATTTCACAAATGTATAAACATATATTTATATATACATGTATATGTATGACCCCCATTCGAATTCAGTGGCTTTTCCCCATGATAGAGAATCGGGCAAACTGAGTCAAACTTCGGCAACATATTTAAGCACTTGCATTCTTTTGAACATGTTTAATGCGCGAATTTGTTTTGCTTATTATCTCAACAGAAGGTGAATTGATCCGCACCCGCGCGGCCATAAGATACCGAAAAAATTGTCCACCTTTTTCACCATCCCACATAGTTCAGCATTTGAGGATAAGCTATTGAAGCTCCACTTTCCAGATGCTATCCAAGTTAAACTATCCAAGGTGTTACAAACCTCTTTTGAGTCATATATTCTGTCCCGTGGAGGATCTAGTTGGCACTGATACAAATCACATTAGCTTCCATTCCATTCGTTACCAGACGCATGGCCAACGGGTCAGTCAATAATCTTATGTCATTCCTGATGAAACGTCTACTGCAATTCGATAGCCAACGGACAAATAAACTTGCTGAAATTTGCCACTAAATACCACATAAAATGAAAACTCGGGTATTTTTACGCTCAAATTACGACTCGAGAAACAATGTATTGCACCAATATTGCCCACGTTTAGCGTCAAGAAAATTCGTGTTTTGAGACATTGCAATTGGATTTTGCGTAACCAGTCGGTGCGTTACGACAGTGTTTGCTCATTTGAGACTTTTAACAAGAAACATAACATTATACTGTATGACATTCCATTTATAATATGACAGTCAAGCCGGCACCCGCGGATTATCTTGGTTCGGCCAAGGTGAACTAACGCTTGGAAGAATACCAGCGGAATACCACCAAGGACCGATTACTTATGTGGCATTATCAGGAGGAAAGCAATGGCACATCCTTATCAATAAGTAACCATTTGTTTCGCTTTTTTTATTCTTTGTGTGGGAATTTTATTGTAAATCTTGGTAACCTACTTGTGGCTCATCTACCCAAGCACCTTTGTGTGGAAGGATCAAAGTGATGCCCGTTATGCATATTATCCCCGGAATCAGGAAAATCATGAACGTCTGCTATGACGTGATATAAGTTTCAAAGGGATTTCATTAACCACCGTCGAATCCAGTGCTATGAAAGATCAGTTCTTTGAAGTTCTTCTTTTGTGATGTTTCATAACAACTGTATATTTCTAGCGGTAAAATGATTTGCACTGGTGTGTCCCGATATACAACCACAGTAGACTGACCTAGCAAAATTATTCAAACAGATTTGCCTTAAATTTATCAACACAGAAGGCTACAAATCCCAAGCACCATCCGTATGAAATGGTGTGATTGCTTGCAACAGACGGAATGAGTGCTTTTCATGAATATTTACTTGTTCGCTGGTAGGACGATTTGGATAATGAGATTATGAGTACTCTGTTCCGTAACCCAATAAATCCCGAGAATCTAACACTGTAATTTGCAGATTCCATTTAAATGGATTCGGGGTCCAGGCGCCCTGTGTATGCTTCAAAATCGCATTCATTCCATGGGTACAAGAATAATAGTCTAATTACGGTGTGATATACATCAATCTGTCAATGAATAAACACAACACGTGTTAATTGGCTGTGACTGACTTATGCTATGGCAGTTGTGCGAAGCACTAAAACAGCTTGTGTGCATAGAAATATCACAAACACAGAATATTCTGTGTGCATCCACTGAATATGTATTCAACAATTTTACGGATGATCCATTGATCATCAGACGTTTTGAATAATTCAGGTGATTATTCAAGATTTTCCTTAGAGTGTTTGACTTTGTCAGAACAATCAAATTGTCGTGCGTACATCATATACAGAAAATAAGCCTTAAAAGGAAATTTGGACGGGCTTAAAAGATGCGGTCTGTATTGTCCGTCAAAGAATTAACAAATCAATAGATGGTTGAGCGCAACAAGCGAGGTGACATCTGGTGAACATATGATTCATTGATTAGCCGGAAAGGTAATTTGTTTCCATACTGTCGCCCCGAAAATTCACCACAGCTTAACTGGCTGTTATATGCTGCCGCAGTTGCTGGTTAAAATGCTGTAGATATTTTCAAATTGATCTCTTGATTTGCACAAGAATGGAATACGGTGGACAGACGCTCTGTGAAGCGTGTTATGCCATCATCGATACTGGGGCCCCTATCACCACAATGCCGTTGGGGGAGGTACAACGGCTCCTTCAAAACCCCGAAATCAAAGACCAAGGCCAAGGAATACTCTACGTATGGCGAGAAGATTTATCACTGGTGAAAGATTTCAGAATTACACTCGGTCGACGTGTTTTTATAATTCCACCAAAAGATCTGTTGGTTTCAGTGAGTCAACATTTTCACATTACCTACTCTTGCTAGAAATGAGATTCAGTTCTAATCTTATAACTTTTCGATTTCAGAAGCCCACCTACAGCGTCTATGGGATGAGCTATATTGTTAATTATCAAGGTTTGGAATGGACAATCGGCTTGTCAATACTTCGAAGTTTTCACACAGTATTTGATGATCGACTAGGCCAGATAGGTTTTTCTACCGTGAAATGCTAATTGATTTGGATTTGAACACTGGCTTCACGTTTGCGATTTGCTGTGAGATCTTACCAATTTTTTCACAATAAATGTATGATGGTGATTACTTATATAGTAGTAGCTGTTTCATTAATTGTAAAACTCAAAATGTTGGATAGATGTCTAGTGGAGACAACGTTCAGGTAGCGCATGACAAGGCTGCCAGTGTGCTCCAGGAATACTGATATCATGCGGAGTTGATTGAAATAGCCGGAGGTCATGCTAGAGTTGATAACGGGAGACAGGATTTTACGCTTCATGTTGCTATTATCTTCCCGGGAAAACTCAATGTCTGAACAAGTAGGATAACTCGCTTTTGTAGCAGTTGCAAATCTAGAGAAGTAATGCCGAGGTATAACTGTGTTAATGTTATCTCTACGTCAGATGAACCCGTCATTATGCACTACACTAGAATACATAGAGGTCACGCCACTTTCACTGCATTTTCAATCTGGTGTTTGACAAAGTTTAAAAACCCTGATTGTGCAAGTAGAACCAAACGTATCAAGGCACACGCAGCTCAAGAGAAAATTTTGTTGCGAAGCCTTATAAGTATTATGAACTTACAAGTAAATGACAGATATCACGTCAAGTGGTTGACTTGAATTCGAGCTAGGGCTAGCCAAACGGCTTTTCAAAAGCTATTTATTCTTAGACGACAGAAGGCTTGGTCGCTCAACGTAATCTTGATGTAATATAACCGAAGCTGAATTCGTAACCGGTATATATCAGAAGGATGTTTCGTTCCCAGATCTCCAGCGATAAATTTTGCTCGTTTGCTCTTCGTCCTCTTTTATGATTCATATACACATCTAGGAGAGACTTTATGATGTTATCTTCCGTCCGCGCGGTGTTTATTTAGGATAGGGAGTTCCCTGCAGAAAAATCGATGTGGGTAGTAATAGCAAAAATGCAAAGTTTTTCACTATTTGTGTGTTTTGTGTTTTTTGGTTCAGCGAATTCATCAAAGTATTTTAGAGTTCTTTGCACCCATTTTGTGCTCTGTAATTCGGACTGGGCATGACACATCAATTGGAGTAAAGTACAACATTTTGCGTCACTGTACGATAAATATTCAGGCTTTGAAGCAGAAAATATCAGTGCCCTTAGTGAAGCACTGCACCAGAAAGTTAGACATCAACCAGTTATGAATCAACCGTTCACGCTGCCAAGTGTGCAGTCACATTAGGGCAAAGACGTTTTTGCACGACAATGTGCCCAAAAGTAGGGCGTGGTGTGGAGTGTCCCTAAATAATCGACTGATTACTAACTAAAAAGTGTTCAACAAGCAACTTCTAGTGCAACCGATGATAAGTTTCCAAGCTATGAGAATTTAACGGTAGTAAAATATTGGTAAAGTGATTGAGGGTTAAACATTTGCACGAAGCCACTTACGCCAATTAAACGTACAGTGCGTTTTAATTTGGGCAACCAAAGGTCCGGGTTCGTTCAAAAACACATTTTCTATTTAAGCACAATCATCACAGGGTCTGGGTGGGGCTACTTTTCATTGTTTTAGTTCATTCTGGTTTCCACTATTAGCTCGCTTCATTCGACTTACAATGTCTGGAATAGTTGTGTGAAGCGAATGTAGTAAAATGAGTAGACCACAAAGCCTGGTGACTTTCTGAAAGCCGCAGTAAATTTCACCCAGCTTGGTGGTGCATGGCATACATAATATATGTGTGTATAATTTACCGAATAGCAACATGTATCCTCAATATAGGCATTTTGTCAACTTTGAAAATTTCAGAAAATAAAATAGCGCTCCGAACTGCAATAATGAGACGAAATAAAGCAGTTTTAATGTCAACGTTTCTCATTGCAGAGGGTTCCTCATTCTGATGCTGATTTCCTCAGGAACTATCAAGGCTCAATGTGTTTGGGTTGTGTTTGTTCTGATAAGTTTACAGGCTAGACGTTTGGCGAATTGTGAGCAGAAACAATCATTGGATACTATACGGTCATTGGTTTTTGTCTTGCGGTGATTAATTTTGCTGTTTGAAAGCTCGGTATTGTTGAGCTGACGTCTCCGCTGACCATAACGCGAAATGAATGATGTTATTAGTCGTGGGTTGAGTGATCATAGAAACTTCACCGGGCTGCATGTAACATCTCGCTACAGATGTTGATGCACTTTTGGCGTGGATGAACCGGATTATTCATCGTTCCGTAGGTAAGCCCATGTGCCGGTCAGAGTCAGATCAATTCCTTCGCTGGGTTACGAAGCACACCTGGTTTTCTCCGAAACAGTTTGCGTAACTGCCATCACCTTTATTCGTAAGCCAAAAGACACCGCTTTGCCGGTAGCAAAGGTCGTCTTACAGTTACCGGTTGCCTTCATGAAATGGTATGATAACCGTATGAGATACAATT
>SJOL01008250.1:152721-169236 GCA_004794785.1 Opisthorchis felineus | reverse complement strand
TATATATATATATATATATATATATATATATATCAAATATATATTCCAGGTTCGCACAATCCACCGTTTATGCGCTGAATATTATGAAACAAAATAACAAAGTGATACTCACCTCCAATTTGAGCGGTTGTAGATCTTTTATACTAAGCTTTTCAACTCACCCGCCTTCGTTATTTGGTGGAGAGACGCTAGAAATGAACCGGGACGTCAGTATTAAGCTGCTATCCCTCATCAGAATGTAACAACCAAGTGTGTTTCTTGGCGACGTAAATGTCAATGGGTGGACTTCCATTATATTGTCCGACATCACGAAAATGGAAAATGGATTTTGCAAACAATTTTGAATCACGCTTACTCGTGCTTGTCATTGAGGCAATAATATCGCGCTCTGGAATTAATTTGTTTGTTGTTTGTTGATTTTGATGTTGTTGAAGGAGTTTGAAAATATCCATCTGAACTCCTTATGCATTACTGATATACAAGTTTGTATGATTAAACGTGTACTCCCAAGTATTTAAATGCAGAAATATTATGGTTTCCACTGATAAAGCTGCGCGCGGATCTATGGCATATTACTGAGGTTATTATGTTTTTGGTTTCATATGCTTAGAAGCAATTGTTTCTCAGCAGTTTTCGGAGAGTGATCCCAAATTTTAAAATGATAGATTTAGGTACTATGAAAACGCTTATTTACCATATTAGTTCTTGGGTTAATTCAGACATTAGAAGGGGCTCGATTCTGCTGTGAAACAGCTTGGAAATGGATGTTCAAAGTACATAGGCGGAGTAAGCAAATGAATGAAGGAATTATCATGAGGTCAATTTAGATTCAGTACTCCCCACCATACTTCCTCATCCGATTACAATGCAAAAGGATAAGGATAAAGGGGAACAATTATAATTGTATGCTGAGTACAATGTCTTGAGTAGGTAGATCCGGGAAGGTAGTATGATTACCGTGTGCTGAGTTCTGTGTATATACTCACTTGGAAAACGCTAATGCGTAAGTTGATAAAACACTGATGTGTAGGTGGATATTTGTGGACAAAGCACCAAGTTGGCATGATTTACTCCACGAGTGACCGTTTAAACCAACGCACGTCGTATAGCGCACACAAAAAAGTGAAAAGCCATCGAGTAGGGTTTTGGAACACCTTTTCTGGACTAGAAACCTCAAGAACCTGAGGCATTCTGTTGAAGTTGAAATGACCAACGTGCATTGCTTCCACTCACGGATATGTGGGCTCGACATAGAATCCTTCAGCCATGGTGGGCTGCACGGCCTACTCACAGGTGGATAGTAAGGCACACCCCCAAAAACCACAATGCGAGTGAGCACCGCTCACTTTTGATGAATTTTTACTGTGCATTGTTGTTGGAGTACACCCCAAAGAACCGCAGACCTACCGATGATTGTCGTCATGTGAGGCGACTTCTTCATCGTTAGTTATCGGAGCGCACCCAGTGTAACAGAAGTCTGACCGGTTGTCATTCTCTTGTGAGGTAATGGGGACAGCTGTTGCATCCTCCATCCAAGGCCTGAGAGATACACGGAACTTCCGTTTAGCCTCATGTCCCTGTCTAATAAATTACCGTTTCGGATGCAAGTCCTGATCCTCCTCGTCCAAATGGGCAAATTTCTTCCGTAATTTGCCCAGCATAATCGACGTGTTTGGATCATAGGTGTGTGAACATGCCGGATCCAGGAAATGGAAATGGTCCATTGTAACTGTGAGGTGGTGTCAAATAAACCAGGTTGTCAATCCAATTTCACGAACAAAATTGTGTACTGTTGAGGTTCCCGATACGGAACTTTGAGTGACGCGTAGGTTCGATAATCCCGAATATCAAAAGGAAGAATTGGGTTCAAAATTCCACGGTACTATTTACACAGGGGTAAACAAATAAATACAACAAACCTCAATTGTCCACGTTCGAAGCGTCAAAAAGTGCACAAGCCTGCCACTGACTGACACAGTGCAGTGTCAACGTCCGCACACCAAACACCGGTGGGCGGAATTTTGTCTCAGTGGTATGGGTTCCGGTCGTCCTTTCCGTGAATCTCATTTGCACTGCGAGCACACGGAACTCATGAGGAAACAAGTCAAGGCAGGCTCAGCAAACGGGACAAGAACGCACACATTCACACAGACAAAAAGCTATTACACAAGTTTCGGATGGGACGGCCTTCGCGACAATGTGAGTGGCGGGTACGAATGAGCAAAGCAAATGGAGACTAAAAGTACATAGGAGGAGTAAGCAAATGGATGGGGAATGATCATGAGTTCCAGTTAGATTCGATATTTAGAAGAAGTACATCTGATCACCAGACACCGCTAAGCCTTCTGATGATCGACAATATCAGAGCAGCCTTTTGATTAACAAAACGGACTAACATTTGTTGCCTGGACTTTGGACGCCGTTCATTGTCGTGTATCAAGGTGCAGAAAAGTTGTATGCACAATGTGCAGATATGCATCTCTCCGAACTGCTTCTACATTGCCATTCATAACGCGCACATTACCACGAGGAAGCCACGGTCACCAATCTAGTATCATAATTGTTCGCGAAAGACGCCTCTGCGACCTTTTGAAGATTGTCATCAGAGCGTAGAACGTTTCCTCACGCGCTTCGAACTCAGATGTCTTTAGTATGTGTGGCTTGAAGGCACAAGTTTGCATACTCAGTTTATTTAAGACTCAATAGACTGATCGTCTTGGATTGGACTTGGTACGTAAAGTGACCGACTGCTTCAGCTATGCACTGACCGCAGTTTGTCTAGCCAATTGATACTCTCCTAAAGTGACCATGTCGCTGTCGGTTCACATTGGTGCGGTTCAAAAAGTGACCGCCGCTCGTTTTGCAGCGCCTGTGTGGGAACTGGCCATGCGGTCTTTCTCCAGTATTTTTTGCCCATTCTATCGTTTAACGTCAGTTCGTGCTAGAGCGAAATTTTCACACCCTTAAACAATGTTTGGAGTTTCGGCTGTGGCACGGCGCCACCAGTTCTGTTCAAGCATGGGATATAAGAGCAGCGACACTTGAATCATGTGGAACGTTCCCGGTGGTGGCGCAAATAATTCAGTCCAACGTGCAGTAATGCTTCAAGTAAATCCTAGCGTGCACACAGTTCGTGATGTCTGGTGAACACGCAATGGTCAAGAAATGAAACGGGTGCAAATGTCGAGCGAGGATCGTTCTTGATCCGATGCCTGCTACTGACTGTCAATCTTTAGGTTCTATGGTAATGCTGGTGATCACGG
Organism: Opisthorchis felineus; assembly: GCA_004794785.1. Taxonomy (NCBI): domain Eukaryota; kingdom Metazoa; phylum Platyhelminthes; class Trematoda; order Opisthorchiida; family Opisthorchiidae; genus Opisthorchis; species Opisthorchis felineus. Next base: position 165,973 of record SJOL01008250.1, on the reverse strand, counting down.
TTGTCTCTTCTGAAGTTTCTCCCGCCATAGGAACATTGTATGCTACAGCACGGATTTACTCGAAAGCTTCCCGTTTTGCTCAGAAGGTCCAGTGGTGTAATGGAAGACTTCCTTTTTCATCGTTCGTCTCAAACTTTCTTAGTGATGGGACGATGTGAGTCTTTTTGCTTGCCTGTGAAAACTTCAGGATGAAAGCTTTCTGGGATGTTCACTCACAACCAGTTGATACGCAAATACTAGTGCTAGCTTATATCATAGCCTCAGCACGTGCAAATCATTTTAAAGAAGCAGCATACGTGTGTTGCAAGGACCACGGCTTGCTCCACACGACACATTTTAGTGCGCCGATCGAATCCGAAGCTCATATATGCGGACTAACCAATCGACCTAGTAGATAAATTTATATTGGCCGTTGTGTAATTTCTGGGGGTATTAAAAGGACCAGCCCCTAACGTAAGTGGACTACACAACTGCCAATCGAATAATCTTTCTAATTGGGACAACTTTGATTGGTTGTTCTTCACTTGCCTTTGAACCCGAACGGGACTTTTCACGTGAGCTTGATAAGCAGCCCGTTTTCGGCTACACATGACACGTCTGTACGCGTCAGTGTTCAATAGATCAGCTGATTCGCACGTTCATTGGCTTTCTGGTTTGGATATGCGCATCAGGCTATCAAGCGGCTATCCAGACTCACGGGCCAAGCGAACATGACAAATTTATCAAATTTATTCTCCCAAAAACAAAAAAGACTTTTCCTTTGATGAACTTGTACAGCTGAGATATTTTTTGCTAAACGTCTTTCTTACCGAACGATCGCTACAATTCTTTGGAGCTGGTCAAATCGGACAGCAAGCGTAGTGAACCGTCAGTGTGAAAGATTCAAACTCAAAGAAATGACGGTGGATCAATTTAAACGTCCCATCTTTATCTGTGGCTAGGGTTTCCAAAAGGTGCCAATATCCGAACTCGATTTTCAAGCAAGATTAGGCAGGATCCATCAATGTACCTCCAAATGCGACACCGGAGTGCCAGCGTTTGCTAAATCACGAGCACGATAAAGCCACTATAGAACGCAATCATCTATCACAGTCTGGCTATGTGTATAACGTTTCGAAGATCATTCAAAAGCCAGATGAAAAGAAGTAATTGGCGGAGTTCAGTATACCACCTACTCCATGCTGGCAATGCGGTGAATGGCACTTCACCCGTTTCTGCCCTTTCAAGAACCACTGGTGTCGGAAGTGCCACAAAGGAGGACATCAAGAAGAGTGTTGCCGCACAACTTTCTCTCAACACGGCAACAAACCAATCAAGCAAACAGCACGCCGGTCAAAGCCACACAGCAAACAAGTACAAGCCACTTTCAACTCGGATCACAAACGTCAGAGGAAATTTGTGTCAGTCGTCCCAAATGACACACCGGTACGTCTGAAACTCAATAGCATCTCCGACATCACAATCATTTCGAAAGATACCTGGAAATTAATGGGCAAATCTCCTTTCAACCCTACAAATCGTGTTGCTCTAAACGCTTCTGGTGGAAAATTACGGCTGACTGGTGCGCTTCCATATTCTGTGCTGTGCAACAATATTCTTTTCACTGGAATATGTTGGTTGATCAATGTAGCATATTTGTACCGCCTTGGTCTGGACTGGATTGCCCGGTTGAAGCCGGCAGAGATTCCGCTGAACACTGTACGCAACCTTGTAAAGTCGAATGTCTCCAAAACCTCAAAACGGACGGAGCAACTTTTGGAAACCTATTTGCGTGTGTTGAGCGATACCCTCGGAAAGTGTTCAGAGACGAAAGCCATTATGTTTCTACGTCAGAATGCGAAACCTGTGTTCCGCTCAAAGAGGCTTGTTCCATACGCAGTCTTGCCCGTCGTTTATCGAGAGCTACCGAGACAGCAAAACGAGAGAGTCGTTGAACCAGTGAATCATGCAGAATGAGCAGCACCGATTGTGGTAGTCAGAGAGCCTAACGGAAAAGTCAGGATATGTGCAGACGTTTCAACTACTCTCGGCGCGACACTAGAGGAACGTCAATACCCGTTTCCGATTTCAGCTAAAATATATTCCAAGCGGAGCGGTGAAAAATGTTTTGCCAATTTGGATGCGTAGTTGCAGTTTGAAGTTTCAGACGAGAGTAGGCACCTACTTACAATCAACGCTGTTGCTTATTTGCACGATATTGTGATAATCGGCTCTGAACCAGAAAATCTCTGAAAACGTCTGGTCAAGTGATGGACCGAATTCAAGAGTATGGATTCCACCTCAGAAGTGAAGAGTGTCAATTCTTCATGGATTCCATCAAATATCTCGGATTCATAATCGAACACGCCGGCCAAAGCTCGGACCCAGAAAACATAGATACCAATAAAACGAATGCCTCCACCCAAGAATTTACCTAACTTGAAGTCATACCCGGAACTCAGCAGTCATTACAGTGCCAGCAATGCATGATATCCGTGCTTCACTGAACCGTCTGATACTCAACTACTCTCAATGGAATCGGGACGCTAATTGCCAGTACAGTTTTCAGAAAATCAAAGCTATGCTTATTCCGACCTACTTTTACCACATTATGACCCATCCCGTGTTATCAACGTTGTGACTGATAAATCCGTGGGAGCAGTCATATCACATACGTCTGAAGATTGCTCAGAAAAAGCCATAGCCCATGCCACTCGACGCTTGACAGCTGCATAACTTAGTCACAGCTTTGGCGATTGTTTTTGCTGTGAAAAGTTTCACAAGAAGCTTTATGGCAGCAAGTTCAAAGTAATAACTGACCACCAACCATTATTAGACGTGTTCGGATCCACAAAAGGCATTCCCGTCTCTTATGCCAATCGACTTCAAAGATGGGCTACAATGTTACTCGGTCACACCTTCAGCATCAAGTTCAAATCGACTGACCAGATCGGTCAGGCAGATGCTTTATCAAGAGTTTTAGAAAATCGACCTCCGGACTGGGAAGATTCAGTTATAGCTCAGATCCCAGCTGAACCGCAAACACGGTGTACACTTAGGGAAGCTATGAAAGGTACTCCAATTGCATTCACAATGATACGCAAGGCAACCATTTGAGATCCACTGCTGAGTCAAATAAAGACGTAACACTCTGCAAGTGGCCACAGACTTTTGAAAGCAAAGATTTGCTTCGGTTTCACCAAAGATAATCGTCACTTTCCGTTGCCGACGATCGCCTATTGTTTGCAAACGCATGATCGTACCAGAGGAGCTGAAGTGGCTTGTTTTGCAACAGTTTCAAAAAGGACATCCCGTTACTCACTGAATGAATTTGTGGATCCAAAGCTATATTTATTGGCCTCATATTGACAGACAAGTCGAAACGCTCGTCAAATTTAGTCACAAATGTGCGTTGGATTCAAAGTCCCCTAGAAAATGTTAACTACGTTGTTGATCAGTACCACATAATGCGTGGTAGAGGATACATGTGGACTACGCAGGACCCGTGAACGTTCAACGTCTTCTCATCGTCACTTGCTTGCAGCAACTGGCCAGTTTTTTTCCCTGAAGGACAACGACAGAAACAACCATAGCAACCAATAAAATGTTGCTGGTATCAATTGATCGTTTCGGCTATCCTAAGAAACCCGTATCTGACGACGCGACCCAATTCACCACATCTCGATTCGCGGACTTCTGTCTTGCCAATGGGATTGAACACTTTAGGAGGCCCCGGTATCACCACAATCAAATGGCATGGAAGAACGACTCGTGGATACGCTCAAAAGAGCTTTGCTTAAGCCGGAAGGGGAAGGAACCACAGCAAACTCCCTACAACAGTTCCTCTGAATGTACCGCCTGATTCCAAATCTGTCCACAACGGAGGGTAAATTGCCTGCAGAGATACTACTCTACCGTCCTCATCTATGCACCTTGGATCTCCTGAAGCCTCCGAGGGAGGAGGTGGCATCATCAAACCAGAAAATGGAGTCCTAATATAATCGAAGGCACAGTGCAAATGGGCGAAATTTTGATATCGGAAAGAGCGTGTTTATAAAGGACCATCATGATAATCGCGTATCCTAGTGTCGAGGTAAATTCACTTAACAAATCTAAAATGTCATCTGTGATGTTGACGTGGGCTCTGAAGCGTAGGTTCATCATGTAAATCAGTTGGAAGAAGACGCTTATTCAAAACCCAACCAGAGATTGAATAAGTTTCCTCTGAAACCTTTGATGGAACATCTGGAGATTAACAGAGTTGGGAAAACGTACACCCAGTTTGCGGGGCAGCAACCAGAAGCGCCTTTGTATCAAAGATCACAAAGGACGACACGCAGAAGGATGCCGGTAACAGAGATTCTAGTCAATCCGAGACACAACACTTAAACTGATCAACTTAAAAGAGGAGGTATAAGGTGGACAAGCTCCGAACGTAACTGGACTACACAACTGCCACTAGAATAGCCGTTTTGTTGGGACAGATTTGATTGGTTCTTCTTCACTTGCCACTGACAAATCGGGTCCATTTTTGGTATCATTTTCTGGCCCACCGGTTTGTTGCCATTTAGCCAGTCATGACGGTGCCATCATATGACATGCTATATGGATAATAAACATGACCTGTGCGCCCACAGTACGTAACAAATGTCTTGGCATTTACCGATTGACGTCTCTGAAGCCTTGGTTTGGTCAGGAGCAGCAGCTTTGGGGGTACGTCAGATGGTTTTAGAAAAAACGAACTCTTCAGCGATGAATGCGCTTCTCGCACCTCGTAGTTCATCATTGTTTGGATGCATATTTAATATGCCAAGAGCATCGTCAACCAAGCGGATCACACACTGGCCAAGTTTGTGCCGGGTAAATGCAATTGACGGGCGGACAATCTGTGAGCCGGCAGTAAGCCATGAAAGCAGTAACCGGGAAACATAGACGTGTTGACAGCTGTAGACTGTCTGGGTTGAAATCCTGGGATCTATGTGTTCGGTTTTCCAAAACACTGGCAAACATGTCTCAATCGCGCAGTCAGTGGCGCTCCCGGACCAAAGTTTTCGTTTGTAGCAGGCAGCTGCCCGTATACTTCATGGAACAAATGGAATGCTACATCACCATCATCATCATCAGCGATGAGATAGAGTACACCGCGTAGTGGTCAGGTTTCCGAACTTTTTATTGATATGGAATGCACCGAAGTATTTTAACATCCACCCTTGTTGGGTAAGCTGACGTCGCTCCTACGCCACCTGTGACGCAGGTTCACGAGAGCATTTGCGTTCTTCTTAGTGCGGTTGGTAATATCATGTTTCACGGGGACTGATGGCGCTGCCCGTGCAGGCTAATTCAACTACTACTTCAATCGGCTCATCCGCAAACTTCAGTTTATCTTTCGAGCTCAATCGGTCTTGCTGCAGCACTTCAAACTTCACTGGTTGGAAACGCATGTCAAACCGTGAGGAAGAGTTATTCGGAAATTTGAATATAACTTGCATGAGAATGGCGTTAGGTCCTGTAGAAATTAAATCGTTTACGTACTCGGGATTTGTGAGCAAATGCCCCGCGAGTTTTGGAGGCTAGAATTTAGTCTTGAATATTCGAATCAATGATGATGTTGAAGAGGTAATGTGGAAAATGACAGCTTCGTCTGGGAGCACTTGATATGGTCAGCATTGGCAAGAGCTCCCCGTGGACCTGCACACGTCCGCGGGAAATGGCGTACAGCATCTTAAGGAGAATGATAGAGGGCACCATCGCTCAACAGACAACCCATAGTGCCTGACGGGCAAGATGTCAGAGGCGACATTGAAGTCAAGGAAGGCAACGATTTTTGGGCGCCGGAAGCAGTGTCGTCGTTCCAGAAACTGTCGGTGGCTGGAAATGTGATCGGCGCATCCCCTTGGAGGACTTAAACCAGCTTGGTTGTCATGAGCCTGTCTCCTTCCATGTTCAATCAACCTTCGGAGGATAAGTCCAAAAAGCACCCTCGACACCACACTTACCAGCCTGACGACATGATGAATTCCCACAGCACCCGCGTGGCATTTATGACAGCAGGAATAACTGTTGACATATCGCATTATGCGGACACTATTTGTTTACACCATATTGCACCAACAAGCTTTGTTCGATGGGTCACCATGGATTCTCCGCATTATTGAGAAGCGCTGGATAGAGACCGTAGGGCCATGGTACCTTCTAATGTTTCACTACTGAAACTTCATACATCGTTTCATCTACCGACGGCCGATTGAGGTCTATATTCCATTTGCTCCTATGCATCACCTCCAGACGTTGGGTTGCAGGAAGCCAGCTAAACTGTTCTTCGGGGTGTTTGGCCATCTTTCCCGTGGACGATTTTTCTAGTGAGTTAACGAGCTACCGTATTCATTTGTCTTTTCAACGACCGTTTACGTGATACGGTAATTTGCGTGTGTCAATTGATATAGTAGACAGGTGTTTCCGATAGCAAAACCTTTCTCTAACTCATGAGATTCTGATATCAACAGGAGCTCTCAGTCTTTCTTTGCACTCCACACAATTTGGCGTTTTATCTATCTGCGTGCGCCAAAGCACTCGTTGCCTGGTGGTATGGATTTCCTGGTATCAATCGTGACTAGCAGTTTGCACGATGTCCAAGGGTCCTTTCTGTCGAATCGGAGAAGTCGGACACCTAACACTGAACACTGCAGCATATCTCCTTTCGCATTTTGCTATGCTTCATCTATGCGTTCACCATCAGTTCAGTATTAGTTTACTGTAGATAGTTTTGGCCTAGCTTAGATCGATACTGTTGAGCTATGGCTCTTTCGTGAGCATGATGGAGTGGCATGTTTCTTGCTGAACTGCGATGGTCTGAAGAGGAAAATTGTCAGGCGTGCTCACACCATGGCGTGAACGGAATTACGTTTTGTGCCCTTGATTGAACGGTAGTCTTGGATCCTGGCCCTTTACCGCGGCTGACGGCCACGTAATACAACTGGGTACATGGTTGATTTGAAGTTGGTGCCCTGCAGGATAGGTTGCGCGAAAGTTTATGCTAAAGTTTCGTACTCGCGGTTAGCGTCGACTCCAAATCGATCACACAGATGTAATTCCGAGGAGCCCAGATTACTTATTTAGGCATTCATAACACCCGTAGCAATCAAGATGCCAGTGCTACTTGCTGGACGTATAAGCCCACATTTCGACTGCACTGAATAATACGCTGGCGGTCACGGTCAGTCATTGAGCGATCGGTGTTTCCATGTATATGGGCACAGCAGTCGCCTGGGGAACACTATCACCTTCACACTCCTTTCGCAGACAACAATACGAATTTGTCCCCAAGCACGATCACTCGTGGTACGAGTTCTCGCTGCTCGTAGTTTGACTGCTTCCCTTTGGAATTTCCTGGTGTGAATGTGCCTGGTGGGACGATGTTTTAACCAGTGCAGCTCATTTTTTCCGTGGCCGAATACTCAGCCACCGAAACCTTTCGTACAATGATTAGAACTGAGAGGTTGTATCGAGTTGAACTGTCTCATAGAAACCAATAAACATCAGCGCTAATAAATGTGGTGAATGTTGTGCCTCGGGCTGTCGGGAATGGATGCTTGAGCCCAAATTGGTGACCCTTCAAAAGGTGGAATTAACTTTTGTTTTTCAATGTGGCTGTGATTAGGCGTCTGAATTATTCGTTGAACGCGTCAGCAAAACGTCGTATTTAATAACAGTATTGAATATCATCTTCATCTCCAGGATGAGTCTGTGTTTAATGCTTGTAATATCCGGCTGGATGACGATGGGTCAGAAGACAATGTTGAAGTAAATCGGCTGCTCTCTATTCTCATTTTATTAACTTGTCAGAAAACTCAAGTGATTTATGCTTTGCATGAATATTGCCGAGTGTCTGGTTCTGCTAGGTAAATTTCAGTGATGCTGAGGGCTTTACTTTTGCGGCGAATGGAAATGTCAAAGTCTGACGTTTTATTTTGATGAATTCGATTGAGAAAACGTAAAGTTATGCCTTTCCCAGGTGTGAATGTGGTTCATTCGTGTGCAACTACCGCATATCCACTTGATGTGCTTTCGTATGTTTAGAAGTAGGTGCTGGCGTGACAGTAAATCTCTACGTTGTTTTAGAATTATTATTAGGTTCTATGGTAGGGTCCGTCCAAATAATCCGTTTTGAGATGAAAAACAACCGCATCTATCTTCGTAATATTCCACCTCCAAGAGTTATAATCACACTGCGCTCTGGTTTTTGAATTCTTCCTTGAAATCGATATCTTCGTTTTCGCATTACCGAATACACAAGGCACACGCACAAGGCCACAGTTTCCATAGGTTACCTACGTTGAGAATGACCATATGGATGGGCCTGCGTGTCTTTTATCCAGGAGTGGTAAAACGGACGGGTAATGTGTTTCATGCGTCCTTACTTACTATGCTTTCAGCGTGTGAACCACTGTTAGGTAGTATGATCGAATGTGGCCTCAGTAAAGCTGTATGTCAAGCTGTGTATTTGAAATATGCGTGTAGACGTTTGGCAAACTGTGGGAGTAAAATGATTTATAAGTGAGTAAAGCATTAACCTCTACTAATGTCTCAGTTTACGGAGATGTATTAAGTGGGTGCTCAGGGCACTATGGCAATGCTTTTTCGTGGACGCAGCATGCGCTCTGTACGAGTAGTTAATCGTTTGAATTCGACGTGCTAAACGGTGGGTTTGGGTTGGGGCGGGTCTCAAAATTACTATAGATCTTCCAAAGTTTCACTGCCGGATAAGAAATTGCGAACACTGTTGTGTTTGTTCACGCGTCAGCAAACGTGTTTTTTATTGAAATGACTGTCCTTGAACCTTCGCTGCGGGTGATCCCTTTTGGCGGGAAATGCGACCACCATGTTGAGATCAAATATTGCATTTTGCTAAGCGTTCCGTTAACTAATTACGTTATTACTGCAAACGGTGGCAGTTTCTGCAATGCCTGTTATTCGCAATGGCATTTGCGCCTTGACATGAAGAGCTGATAGAGAGAATTGTTAGTTTATCGAAAAACGACTGTTACGTCGCTGTGGTTGACCACAACCTGAATGTTTGGCTTTGTAACGGGCACCTTTCGGAGGCCATATTGTCATAGGGCAGAGAGGTTATTGAATTATTTTCGACTTTAACACAGATATCTTCTGAATTCTACGCCCCAATAAACACGAGACGTACTTCAGTGCATCTCGTAGTGCTCTGTTACCTATTACTCCGTCCGCGTATACTTTCTGGTTGATGGTATCGATTTTATTCTCTGTTACTACAAAGCCTGAAAACGCAAGAACATATGAATCTATTGCCTCACTCCATGTGCTCTGCATGTTTTCAGAATAAGTTAATGATTTTGCATAATCAACAGGATTACGACCTCGGAGGAATTGAGCCCACGATCTGTGTTTCGAGTTTTCCATCAACCACAACCACTTGTGACCTCCAGGCCCGCCGTACTGAAAATTCCAAGCGTCGTTAAGACTGTCTTGGTATTTTAACGGATCCAATGTACTGGTGGCAATTATGGGCGTGTATACAGGATAATATCACAACCGTTGCCGACCGAACCACATACATGCGAATAAAACTGAGTGCCCATTCAAGCGCAGACCTTTCAGCTCCATGTTTTAGAACAATACCAGGGTTAACAGAACCTGCCTCGCGGGGTTATGAATCTGCGGATTCGCCCAATATCCGGGAGGAAGCCGAGGTGAGGGTCAGTTTGGCAACCATAGTTTGGGATTGAACCCCGTTTCAGAGACGGCACAGATTAAGAGAAATGGAGTCACGTATACAAACAAAGCCAACCGGGAGTCCAAGTTGTTTCAAAGTGTGAACATATAACCACGTTACATGATCGGGGCGTCGGGAAAATAACAATGATTACAAATTATCTACTGGCGTAGCGACGAAGTTAAGCGTAGGTATTGCAGTTGATACAAACGGGCAACGGGATTATCTGTGAACCCCTAAGAAAGGCCCTACGGTAGCACGGGCGTAACCACGTGCAACAGAAACGAATGAGCAAAACACAAATGTAAGATTGTAAATTGTGTGGACTTGTCATGCGCCAATTCACTTTGTTTTATGGCTTCGACCTCCCCACATACCCATAAATCCACTGAAAACATTTGGATGTGTGCAAGGTTATTTGTGGGTATGTAGGTCCAACAATAATTTCACCACACTGGAATATGCGTCTTCTCCGAGTGTCCGAAACGATCGACGAATATTACGTTTTGGAAACACAAAACTGGGTTGCAAAATGTTGGTCAAACCGTTGATGGGTTTTCATCCAGCCGCTAGATTCATTCATTAGGTCTGTGACAATGTAAGCGTCCTGGATTTTGGTTGATTGAATCAGGCCGATAGGATTACAGGACGCCGTGGTTTTCGTTCGCTTTCTTTTAGAATAATAATGTGTGGTTTTCAGTCTGAAGGTAACTGGCTAGGCCGCATTGTAGTTTTCATCACTATCACACAAACATCATACGTTTCCCTGCTGGCACCATGGTGACCATCGTGAGAGGGAAATCCGGCACCGTTTCTCGGCCGACCGAATTTTCGGGTGTGTCTCGTACAAAAGAAAGGTGGATGCGCATCTCGTTTTGCTTTCCGTTAGATCACGCTTTAACTAAGCAAGTTGTCTAAAGTTAGTTGTCCTAGATGGGCACGGGTGTCGTGGTTTATATACTCACAATATGCCAGGTGCCATCTGTTCTACAGCTGAATTGGAGTGACCGCTCTCTGTAAATCCGGATAAGGAAATCTGTCTCTGCAGTCATAACCTACCTGGCCCTAGACGCCTTCATTGTAGGTTCTTCAATTCTGCTTTATGTGACATGTGACTAGAACCAATCACATATCATTTCCATCAGCAAACAGAGACCTACTAGACTAAGGGACTTTTGAGAATCTTCCCATTCCATTGTTCAGTACGTGATAAACATTTCTGGTGGAATATATCGACTGAGATCTTTTACTTTCCTTAGATATTTGCACCCAAATAATGATGATCAGGCACCACCAATATTTACTTCACGAATGAGTGAACCGTCAGAAAAATTTAACCGAAGTGCAGAAAATAAGCTCAACAACGAGTGAGCAGTCCATAAGGCGAAAGTCTAAATGACTGTTAGACTTTATATTCGGTCATATGGTAAAATGAACCGTAGGAAACGAAGAGAAATTGAGGAAAATTGAGGAGAAATCACTACTATTGTTCAAGGTATTGAAGAACCAGGCATTCGTCTTCATCCAATCAGAACCATTCATCTTTTCACAAGTTTACACAACTGCTGTGCAATAGAAGGTCAGGATAGTTTTGCACAAAAAAAGGGTCCCAAAATAACCACTGGTCACTTTCTAAAGCGGTTGGTCCGCCAGTTTTTGTTCCACTTGTGATGGGCTGCGAGAGTAAATGAATTAAAACGGTTCTCAACCCAATTAATTTACCCAGTCATCTTTGTTCTGTAACCAGCTAACCATTGGGGAGGCCGTTTTGCATCCTGAATGACGGAAANAATCTGTGAACCCCTAAGAAAGGCCCTACGGTAGCAAGGGCGTAACCACGTGCAACAGAAACGAATGAGCAAGACACAAATGTAAGATTGTAAATTGTGTGGACTTGTCATGCGCCAATTCACTTTGTTTTATGGCTTCGACCTCCCCACATACCCATTAATCCACTGAAAACATTTGGGTGTCTGCACGGTTATTTGTGGGTACGCAGGTCCAACAATAATTTCACCACACAGGAAAACGCGTCTTCTCCGAGTGTCCGAAACGATCAACCAGTATTAGGTTTTGGAAACACCAAACTGTGATGCAAAATATTGGCCAAACCGTCGATGGGTTTTCAACCATTCACTAGATTCAATCATTAGGTCTGTCACAATGTAAGCGTCCTGGATTTTGGTTGATTGAATCAGGCCGATAGGATTACAGGATGCCGTGGTTTTTGTTCGCTTTCTTTTGGAATATTGATGAGTGTTTTTTAGTCTGAAGATAACTGGCTGGCCGCATTGTAGTTTTCATCACTATCACACAAACATCATACGTTTCTCTGCTGGCAACATGGTGACTATCGTGAGAGGGAACTCAGATACCGTTTCTCGGGCGACCGAATTTTCGGGTGTGTCTCATACAACGGAAAGGTAGATGCGCATCTCGTTTTGCTTTTCGTTAGATCACGCTTTAAATAAGCAAGTTGTCTAAAGTTAGTTGTCCTAGATGGGCATGGGTGTCGTGGTTTATATACTCACAATATGCCAGATGCCATCTGTTCTACAGCTGAATTGGAGTGGCCGCTCTCCGTAAATCCGGATAAGGAAATCTGTCTCTGCAGTCATAACCTACCTGGCCCTAGACGCCTTCATTGTAGGTTCTTCAATTCTGCTTTATGTGACATGTGACTAGAACCAATCACATATCATTTCCATCAGCAAACAGAGACCTACTAGACTAAGGGACTTTTGAGAATCTTCCCATTCCATTTTTCAGTACGTGGTAAACATTTCCGGTGGAATATATCGGCTGAGATCTTTTACTTTCCTTAGATATTTGCAACCAAATAATGATGCTTAGGCACCACCAATTTTTACTTCACGAATGAGTTAACCGTCAGAAAAATTTAACCGAAGTGCAGAAAATAAGCTCAACAACGAGTGAGCAGTCCATAAGGCGAAAGTCTAAATGACTGTTAGGCTTTATATTCGGTCATATGTTAAAATGATCCGTAGGAAACGAAGAGAAATTGAGGAAAATTGAGGAGAAATCACTACACACACTGCTGTGCAATAGAAGGTCAGGATAGTTTTGCACAAAAAAAGGGTCCCAAAATAACCACTGGTCACTTTCTAAAGCGGTTGGTCCGCCAGTTTTTGTTCCACTTGTGATGGGCTGCGAGAGTAAATGAATTAAAACGGTTCTCAACCCAATTAATTTACCCAGTCATCTTTGTTCTGTAACCAGCTAACCATTGGGGAGGCCGTTTTGCATCCTGAATGACGGAAACTGGGTGTTCCCTAATGATTATCAGACGGGAGCTAGGAAGGAAAGGGATGTTGACTTCCATGGTGATCATGTTATTGCTGGATAGTGCATTGTAAGTTTGGAGGCACTTATTTCAGAATACTAAACACCATTCCCTATCAAGTTTGCCACCCAACCGCCTACGTTGTAATGCACTCACAGTGGACCTATTTAGTGACAACGGCGTAAGTTGCAAAAATACTGCCGTCAAATGTAAAATGCATTTTT
>SJOL01008250.1:92585-143285 GCA_004794785.1 Opisthorchis felineus | reverse complement strand
TGATTAATTTACGTCAACAAACGTATATTTGTTCGGCATGCCTCTACCCTAGTTGGAAACTTAGCTGCAAAGGATTGCTAAATGATCAGTGCGACACTCTCAGAACCTTCCAAATCAGGTTGGAAAATAAGCAGTTGCCTGATCAAGACAGTCACGTGATTAGGGGGTTGGAACATATATTCTGTAAAAATATAGTGCAATTGAATTTCTCTCCAAATACCTCTGATTTGTGAGAAAATGCCTCAGATAATGGCTCTAATCACCCATTCTCTGGATTTAAACATTCCAGAAAAAGATCGGCATGCGTAATACCATGTTTCCAATAAAATCTATCTTACGCCACCGAATACAGTCCTTCTTAAATGACGATCTCATTCATATTACATTCTACTTGATTGTTACATCTGCACATCAGTTGAAGTCTATGAGCTAAGGTTTCCCGAAACCACATTTTAGGCCTTGACTTCTGGTTTATCTAACTACTTATAACGTTCGCAATGAGAAGCAAACGGTACAACAGACTGCTCATGCTTGCACAACTGACCAGCTTGAAATTGATGTTTGCTGCATATCTGAAAACCGAACTCAGTATCCAAGCAACGTTGAATAATTGACTGCTCCACCGTGACCCTAGTGCTTGTGGCTGTGTGCCTCTGTCAACCTAGAGACTACTGTGGTTCACCGTTTTTGTGTCGTAGGTGGCCGTCTATTGGTTACGCCTGAACTGAGCCGCCAGACAACGCGATAAGGAGAAGACAGAGAACTCGGGACACGGTTGTATTGTCAGGACAAACATACAGAGCTTCTGCGTAAATATATAGGATGGCTAAATGGCCAAATATGGTCGTTCGCTTGTTCGTTCTATCCAGCCAATGGCGACGTTCCGGTCGTGAACAGTTTCACCCGCACTCCACTAGTCGCATGTGGCTAAGCCGTGTTTGGTGCGATCCGCCAACGCACCTGCTATCCTGAACGTGTGGGACCGCTGGTGACCTTCAGGGCGCTTCGTTCTCTGCACATGTACTTTTTCATGTCTGAACGCGTCTCGTTAACCGTGCTGTGGTCTGCATTGTTTTTGTTTCGACAATCAAAAGAGCTGGACAGGAAACACGGGGTTGTCTAGTCCGAGAGATCAGACCGGTAACACCTGTGAAGGGATCTTACAAGCAGTAATTTGAACTTCGCTTTTTATTCTGCCTGCCACCGATTATATGGACGCTCTCCAACACCATCAAAAACCAAGCGGCACAACACGATGAGTGCTCTATTACGGCGCGCTACAAGTGGTGGTAACGCTGTGCATGCAGGAGATTTGAGTGCACACCTTGGCGGGCTCAGACTATGTGACTCAGTTTGGTGGTGGACTTGGATTTGAACTGGTACGTACGAGAAACGTGCCAACTATAGACTCTTTATATGGAGGAACGAGTTTCAGGATAACCAAAGTTGCCTGCCGATTTGGCGCCCAGAAACAATTTGCTTATGATGGGTCCAAATAGACTGGTTTTGCCAGCCTGTTTGTTCTCATTTCTCAGTTAAATCAACATGACACATCCTGCAAATTATTTTGAATACAATAATATTTTGTGTTTTCAGGATCACAGGTGTGTGATATTTTACAGTTAGCTCTTCGGAATCTTCCTTAAAAAACTGTCCTCCAACGGGAATGCGCATTGAGGCCAACGCTAGAGCTTCAAAATCCTGATGTTTATATGGGCCCTTACAAAATCCTTTTGACCTTAAGTATGCAGGTGAGACCCTCCCAGTCTTCAGAGAAGTAAATTAGGCACATGTTCTCTCGGGTGAACAAACCGATGTCGCTACTTCCTTCTGTATGAACGTCCCATCCACAAAGTATCACATGTTACTCTTGAACATGCAGTTACGGAACACGCCACATGCAATCCAAGGGGAGTTACTCATGATTGTGCAGCACGTTATATATATTGGAACTTACATTGTGTTACTTGACCGATGAGAACACTGCATTCCTGGGAGCAAAAGCAACATATCTCTGGAAACATAGGCCTGGAATCATCACAAACGAGAGAATCTGCTGGGTTCCAGGTGAGTCACTCGAAAAACCAAATTTGTTTGCAAATGAGTGTATTTCGCTAACATATCTCTGAGTCTAAGGCAACGCGCAATCAAGACTGGCATACTGGCCTGAAATCTGACAGCAAAACTGAGACGGCCTCAGTTGTTCAGTGGTTCTAGTAGTGAATAGTGTCTAGAATGATTTAGACAACCCATCAAGATGAAGGTTATCCCTATTCAATAAGTTGAATTGAACTAGAAGGTGAAGTTCCCGTTGACTCTCCGTTCAAACGAAATTTTCTCTGAACTCTCAGCATGATGGGCACGAGTTACCAAGCTAAATTCCCCTATTTAGTAATAAAGCGACGAATTTTCACTACGAGAGGAGACTTTTATTCCGTTGTTTTAATTATTCGGCTGCAGACATTTGAATTTGATGAAGTTGGGGACCAACGGAATATAATGTTGCAAGGCATAACAAACTTTAAGGGCAGGACTAATTCATCGAAGCAATCATCGTTATCATCAAAAGTGAGGTGCTGTGCACAACGGTGTTTTAAACATTCAGCAAATAGTTCCGCATCGTCAACGACACCACAGAAGCCAGCAAGCACGATGTAGAAATGGAGCTAACGTTGAAGGATTTGAGGACTTTTTCATGGCTACTTCGGTGTCTGCTTACTTGAACCTTGGTGTTGCGAACCAGCAATTTTCATTATGTGCTTTATTTGTACCCGCAGAAGACCTCTGATTCCAGTGTATCTACTTTGAATTTATCGGAAGCACTATTTGTAAGCACATATAGCGGAGAACTCTTGGATGCGAAAAGATATATTGCTTCATATTAGTAGACTCCTGTCTTACTCAGGAGGTCTTGTCCTGTTCAGCCAGTGTTTGCAAAACTTTATTCTAGAAAACGTTCATATAGGTGGGTTGGCAAAGTACGTAACATATGTATTAGGCGTGTACACATGAAATCGATTTCCACAAGGTTTTGGGGCGTAATGGGTCTCAAAAACTACAAAAAAGCACAATTTGCCAGCCACTGAAAGATGCACACGTTCTTCCGTTTATACATACCTACTGTTTCCACTCCTTTTAGACAGTAGTCTAGAATATGGGAAAAGGGGGCTTGCTTCCCCTACATACTTGACGATGTAGAAAATACAAACTGATCAGATCGATGAGGATTCGATTGAACAAAGAGGCACACGTAGCCGTTCTAATGCACCACTAGGGAACTGAGAGTTGGATGTCTTGTAAGCTCGTAACACTAAAAGCGATTAGTATTTCGGCATCCAATGGACCCTACACTCGCAAATGACTACGTCCGAGTACTATCCAAAAAGTATATCATTAGTACACTCTGCAGTAAAAGTGGTTGAATTAACTCCATGTATTTTGCTAACGGCCAACCCTGAAGGAAACAGGTGAACGATGACTGACACTTGGGCTCCGTTGGAGTTTGATAATGGCATTACAGAGGTAAACGAATCAGCGCTTTTCCTAAATGGAAAATCCTCACTGATTTTCCCGGACAAAATCGCAACCTACAGAGGATGTCGGAAAGTACTCGCGTACCTAATGTTGAATGGAGCAGTATTCGCCTTGCAAGGTGACTGCGTTTGAAGTTTGTGCATTACACGCCATGTCACCGTCCACAAAGTCTGACTACTTATCAATGCCTATATGCCTTCGGAATATTATTAGCCATTCCAACGTTAACAAAAAACAATTCCACTCTTCTTGCCAACAAATCAGTGAGGGCTCATAAATCTCGCAAGTTAATTGCATTTGTGTCGTTCTTAAAAAGTACCCGGAGGTCGTTCTGTGGAGTTTTGTTTGTGTCGATGCTATATATGGAGACGCTCTTTTAAACAGTCGCAATATAAAAAAGGAAGAAAGCCTTCTTTTTGATTCCCGAGCGGTTATCAGGATACAATTCTTAGACCAACATGCTCAGAAATATATCGCGCCCCTTGTACCGTGAAAACTAAAAATCGATTTGTGACGGATTCTGCGAGAGAAAAATAAATAGAAAGGCAATCCCACAATCGGTATTTTGGCCAGTAATTTTCTTTTGAGACACGATAGGAAGCCGAGTTTCCAAAAGAAGAATTGAGCGGAGGGCAAATATTTATGGAAAGCCAGTAGAGCAAGTTTGGTCGGCCAGATCATTTAACGGTTTTCTCGGAGACATTTCCCGAATGATGCTTCCGTCCTGCTGCTTGCTACCTTGCCTCTGAAAACCATTCTATACACAAAAAACAATTTGTACTGAGTTTGTACTGTTTTGTATTTGAGACGCAGGGAATATGTTTCACGCCCACGTTTGCAACTTAGAATAACTTCAAATCATTGGTCACGCAAAAAATCTCTTCTCTTTGGCCTAGGACAAGGTGTCAGCATAAGGTTGGGCGTCCCTTATTGTACAAATTTATCCTTCACCACATGGCTCTACGGTCCGACTTGATACAGTTAGGCAGTTTTATTTTTCCGCGATCTAAGCCGAATTTTCTCATAAGAACAAAATGTTTGCAATCATTTCAACTTGCCGATTGTCAGAAACAACTAAAAGGTTTTGCTGTTGCGTGAATAATGGCTTGTAACGAAAGCCTGTGGGTCCCATGGGCGACCGAGCAAACAACAAAGAAATTATGCAGAGTTTATTGCTAGTTTACGATCCTGCTGCTTTGTGGGCACACTAGAAGCTTACTTTGTCGGTTTCAGTACAGAAATAATGAAGCAATTATTTCCGACAGGCTCAAAAGTAAGAGACATAACGAGCTCTTTAGTTTGTTGTTCTGATAAGTCCAGGACTGATGGACTATTCGAGATTTTTCCTAGAGGTGGCGTTGGGGCCGTACATGTTGCAGGACTGCGTTACATACGTTTCAGGTGTTGCATCATCGTAAGTAGAAGGTACAAATGCGTGTGGTCCGAAAACCACTGTGTAGTAATTTTCTATCGATTAGGAGACATTACAGTAGTTTTCAAACGAACTTCCACAGATCCTGGCCAGTAGATGAACACAAACCGTTCGACCACGGGGGGTGAATCAGCAGCGCGATTAGCTTCCAGATATGCCCTTAAGTTTTAATCTATAGGTGATACATTTTCAGAAATAAATCTGAAGTGTCAGGTATTCGGCTGAGCAATGGCGGTTTCTTCGTCACTCAGCGGCAGGGGGAGTTTAGAATGTGAGATACTAGTTTGTAATCAGTGAATCTGGATTTACTATGCCAGAGTGCAGCCAGTAAACAAGGCGCGATTCGGGTACAATCGAAGAAAAACCATATTTGTAAACGGGAACTTATGTGAATGGCCTGAAAACTGTAGTCTATTTCAGCTACGGCTGACCTGAAATTAGTGCAGTTGACCAGAGGAGCAAATGCTTCTCGTTGATTTATACCTAGCCTCTGGTTACTATTTGTTTATGGATTTGTGATTTGGGGTTACGATAACGATGATGCATTAATCCAGATCCCGTGGAGTGGAAATGGTCAAGGATAAAGCAGGTGAAGCGACGATGATGCTGACGTTGGCGCTTTTAAGGATCATGACGAGCATACATGTGCAAAGTGGATGCTTGTAAAAATACTGGTCATCACGATGATGAATGCGTTTCAGAAATTAAGATGATGATACACATCTGAAGAGTGGACGATATATGTTCTGGCAGTTTGTGGATATATTCGCTTGATATTGATGCTACATCATTATATTTATCAAGGTCATTAGGACAGCAAGCAAATGTCCGGTTTCCAGTTGATAATGACAGTCATTTTTCTATTGCCCGTTCATTTGATTCACTCAACAGCTTGATTGGTCGTAAACGCCTACGACAAATTCAGTGAAATCCTAATCACTTTTGTGGGTTTACGCAAAATCTGAACTGTATTCCAAGACTACAATTTTGAGTCACTTTTTGTGCACAACAAATGACCATTTGTATGGAAATAAAACAAAATCGTTCGCGTCCACACAGATCACGGGTTTATCCTAACTGCTAAACCCCGTCTGTCTTTAAATTTGGTGCGCCATTCGAAGAAGGTAGCGCTGGTTTTCGCTTTGTAGTTAGATGACTATTCAAAGTTGTCTAGTCGTGCGCATCAGATGTATTCAAGATGTATGCATCAGCTTTGTGCTCTGCGATTCTTTGAGAAAGGTTTGTATCAGAAGCCAGATTATAGCCTTGCAACAGCAGCATAGATAGGATTGCTATAGAGGCTAATGCTGTCAGCTCAGGTAGCATAGATGGACGTTTTCTTCACTGAGCTGAGCGGTTTGATTGCAATCAAATTGCTCAACTCTGCAAATAGACCAACTACCATAGATAAGATCTTGAATTAACTAGCTTCTGAAAAAAACAACGTCTCTTCTTGCGGACTAATCTTCCATCTCAATGAATTAGGACGCTGAATAACAAAATAGGCCCTGATTTTATGTTTTTGGTTCCCCGGGACCCTTCTTTACGGACCTACAGTTCTCCGTAAGGAATCGAAATATTCGGTTGCTGAACCACAAACAGTGTTGTGTAAGATTACCTAGTTTGGATGCAAGAGACAGCCCTACATCCAATAGCCGCAGAGTGCAAAATGCATTACGTGGAAAAAAAGGCTTCACTTGATAAACAATTATTTGCCCGTCACCACAGTAGCTAAATACAAGTCAATGTGACAGGAAATCAATCGTCACCTGGCCATCCTTAAAAGTACCAACGTCGAAAATTGAAGTTAAGACTTCTCCACTCCGCTGTTTAATGCATTGTGGGCAGACTGACTTCGGAAAACGGTAAAATACTAAACAAATTACGATAACGCTGCGTAGTTAGTTTGCACACAGAGATACTTCCACCAGATGCTGACAGTCAGCAACCTGAAGCAGTAAACGCCATGAGACATACTGAAAACTGAATCTGGTGTGGCAAAATTTGCGCTAAGATGAGGAGAGGAAGTGGAAAATTGACAAAAATATTTTAAATAATTCCTTTAGAAAACGCGGCTCAACTCCGGGTCATCTCCCACTGTATCCTATCAGTCATATGATTGACTTTTATTTATTCGACTCCAATTATGTGACATCAGAACAATCCATTGAAATTTTTTTTCAACGAGATGCATCCTCCATCTCTGTACGATTACTGTGTAGTTTCGGCTACGGGGTCATCGTAATAATTTTGGGGACGGAAAACCAAAACCACGTTTTAATCCGTGATTGGCTAGATCAACAATAGTTTCATCTTTTCAATAAACGAATTCATGAACTCAATCATCATACACGTACACGCGTACACGAATACCACTACCAAATTCAGTGGGATCCACGTACTCTGAGTACAGTAGTTTTAGTTGAATTTCGTCGATCGCCAGGCAAGCATTATCATCAAGACCGATGCTGAAGTCTCTGCTGCTTTTGCTGTTGCTAAGCGGTGCACTGTAAGTCTCTGGTTGATTTCTTTTAGGCCAATTCTTCTACGTTGCCACGTCTATGCTACAGAGCTTACACTCTGGTTCTACTTAGCGACGAAGCGGTAAGTTATGAAATCAGTCTTAATAAAACTATGTTCTTCATAAGGGTTATGCAGTTGGAACTTTGCAGATTGGAGCGCAGCAATTTATTATCATGTTTGATACAGGGGGCTTTTCCAGATGGCTTCCATCAACTGCGTTACCGGCTAGTTGTTATAAACAAAAGCTAAGATATGACGTAAACTCAATAACTCGTACTCCACTCGGAAGAACTCATTTGTCCGCTTATCCTGATGGTGCTCAGCAAGGCAACCTTGTGACGGATAACCTTGTGGTAAGTGTCTACTATAAATCGAGCTTTTATTCTGTAGCTTGGAAACTGTCTCATTCGAGGATTTCCGTTTTCCGAAATAGTGGAGTCCGCTTGTAAAGTAGCACCTGGAGAATATTACGACGGAATATTTGGGATGAGAAAATCGCTTCCGGGTGCGGAATTTGATAGTTTTCCAGAAACCTTAATTGATTATGCCGCACGTCATGGAGTAGCCCAAGAAAGGTTATTTACATTCCGATTTTGCGGGTAGGTAAATCAAACATGTTTGATAGATTTTTTTAATAAAATGGTCAAATCAAATGTTTATTGAACTGTCATAGAATTCTCTAAAAATACACTAGCTTACGCATAAGCGTGGAATAAATTTTTATAGGCTTCCGTTTCTCGACTGTTTTCCCCTCATTCGTCTATGAATAGTGATCATTTTAAGGAGACTTGAAGCTATTAATCGTAGGTGATCATCCTCTGCACCTCTTCCAGCATTATAGCACCCTAACAACTAATTCGTTAATGGGAGCATTTAATTCCACGCGAGTGAGCACTCCGTTTGGGTCGACATTGTTAGCTGTTTTACTATTTTTGCCTAAGAATTGCGATGGAGTTCTTCAGATTATGTTGTCGATTTTTCAGCTTTCTTTGTTATAGTCACCCCTGTGGCGGTTCACACACGTATATATATATATATATATATATATGATTGTCATTGGAATTCAATGTTTATTTCACATTGTACAGAACCATGTTCACTAAGGTTAATCTCAAATAAATCCTCTTGGCATTCGTCTTCTTTTACATACGTTCGCACGTGCAGAATCTCCATACTGATTCTGTCAATAGGCAAAAAGTGATTTTGTACTATGCAACCATAACAACTGAAAAAGTATTTGTAACTTAGTTAATTAGGTATAATTCCCTACCCGATATCCACGTTTACACTGACCAAAATGTTACGAAAGCTTCTCGCATCGTACCCGCTGTCCAGGACGTTTTGCAGTAGGTAACCATAATGAGCACATGTACTTCCATTTCCCTCATTAACAGACCATCGCCAAACAGGTCAATCGGTAAACTGAAGTCATTCAAAATGAAACTTCCAATACAATTTTATAGCTAACGGAAAAAGAGACAATCATGTAGTTGTCCCTAAAACATAAAAGTTGAGAAGTTAGGTATCCTCATGCTTACCTTACAACTCAAGAAACGAATTAGTGCAGCGATACTACCACGTGACGTGTCAAGAAAACAAGTGTTTTAAGATTTTTCAATTTAAGTTCGCGTACACATTCGGTGCTCCACGACAGTGTTTGTTTGTTTAAGACGTTTGACAATAAAACCTAACTTTATACTGTATGACATTCCCTTTATTATTTGACAGTCAAGCCGGAACCCGCGGATTTTCATGGTTTGAGCAAGGTGAATTAACGCTTGGAAGAATACCGGCGGAATATCACCGAGGTTCGATTGCTTATGTTACTTTAGAAGGGGAAAAGCAATGGCACATAATTATTAATAAGTAAGTCTATGCTGAATTTCCTCATTTCGTGTGTGTTGATTTCATTTTAGAAGTTCTACTTATCCGAGTTTTTCTGCCCAAAATCTGTTTGTGTGGAATTATCCGAATGATGCACATTACGTATTTTATCCACTGCATTAAAAAATCATGAATGTCAGCTTAGGCTAGAAATAAATGCTATTGAAATGCCATCAGTCATGGTTGAATTCGGGGCGATGAAAGAATATCTTTTTTGAGGCCTGTTATGATGGATTGTGAAGATAATTTATTTACTGCTATAGAATTACTTTCACCGGCGTTTTTCGATACAGAGCAAAGGGACAGCAAATGTACTTAAGCAGACCTCTTATATTTATCAATACCGGAGGCAACGGATCGCAAACACTAACCCTGCGAACTGTTATGACAGCTTGCAACAGACTGACTAAGTGGCTCTCAAGAAGATTTAGCTGTCCGCTGTTTGAAATGTTCAGGTAATGAAATTATGAGAATTTCGTTATTTAACCCCTTAAGTCTAACGGAATTAGCATTGTCATTTGCTTCGGGGGCCGGGCACCATATGTATGCTTCTAACGGCGTTCCTTCAATAGGTACAAGGATAATAGCCAAATGACGTTTTGTTATGCATTTTAGTCTGTTTACGAAAAAAACAACACGTTCTTGCACACGTTAATTATAGCATGCAAGTGGCTCAGTTTATGTGAAGCACTGAAGCAGCTTGTGTGCATAAGAATCTCACGAACGAAGAATATATTGTGCATCCACGGACTACGTTGTCAACAATATTAGGGATGCTTCATTGACCATTAGACTTTGTGAGTAATTTAGGTGGGTGTTCATGATTCTCATTAGCGCTTACTGCACTGTCAAATAAGCTCCAAAATTAATTTGAACAGGTTGAAAGCTGCGGTATGCATAATCCACCAAAGAAGCGAGTGGATGGTTGCTAACTGGAATTACGCCGTCGAGTGAAGGTGTGATTCAGTGATTAGATAAATATAAGATTCGTCCTGGTCCTGTCGCCACACAGTTTTACGACACCATACCTGGATGTTTTTTTTGCTGCGGTAATGGTTGATTAAAATACTATGGACGTTTTCAAAACTGATCTCTTGATTTACACAAGGATGGAATACGGTGAGCAAAACCTCTGTGAAGCGTGTTATGCCATCATCGATACTGGAGCCTCCATCACAGCAATGCCGCTTGGGGAAGCACAATTGCTACTTCAAAATCCCGAAATCAAAGACAGAGGCGGTGGGTTATTCTACGTATTGCCGGCAGATTTACCACGGGTGAAAGACTTCAAAATAACACTCGGTCAACGTGTTTTTACAATTCCACCAAACGATCTGCTGATTTCAGTGAGTAAATATTTCTACATTACCCAATCTTGCTAGAAATGAGATTTAGTTCTAATCATATACTTCATCAATTTTAGAAGCCAAGCTACAGCGTCTACGGAATGGGTTATGTTCGTAATTATCAAGGTGTGGGATGGACGATCGGATTGTCAATTCTTCGGAGTTTCCACACAGTATTTGATGATCGATTGGGTCGAATGGGCTTTGCTACCGTGAAATGTTAAATTATCTGGATTTGAACACTGACCTCAGTTTTGCGGTTTGCTGTGAAATCTTATCCATTTTCCCACAATAAATGTATGACCCAAGTGACTGAGTTGCACATTCTGTTTTTTCCAAGCGGTTGGATATTATTTATATCAGCGCTGTGCCATTAATTCTAAACCCCAACATTTTGGAGTGTTATCACTTGGAGGAAGCAGATAATTCGACGTTCAGGTGGCCCATATCAAGGCTGCCAGTTTGCTCCAGGAATGGTGAGATCATATGGAGTTGCCTGAAATATTTTGCGTTTCTGCAAGAAGAGATAATTGTAAACATGGTTACGTGGGGAATGCTGCTACTATTAATTTTCGGGAATATTCAATGTTTGAATGAATTGGCCGTGTTTGCTAAAGCTCCTGAAGGTGTTCCAATTGGGGAGATGCAGTAATTTGGATTGATAAATTGCTGGACTGCTTACGCAGCGCAAAATATTGAATATGACACGTACATAGGCGATCCAAAATAAGTAGGGCAAGTTCATCATCATCATCATCATCATCATCATGGACAGCTTGACATCAGTGTTCAACACTGATTCATAGCAGCCGGACAACCATGATTTATCTGAAAGCCTGACGTTGAAGAAAAGAATAAAGGTAGGCAGGGAATGGACTTAGTACCACCTTACCACAATCGTCCCGAAGGGCCAACACCTAAACACACTCATTTAGGCAATCCGTATAGAAACTGACAACTCGAATGCCACTGACGTTAATTAGCAGTCATATCTTGCAGCGTCTTTACCCAGGTGCGGATCACGTGGTCCCTATCCTTAGGGATCCACCCGGTGACCTTGGACAATGCCAACCCCTGCACATACTGCTGCAGCAGCCTCTGGAACGCCGGAGGCAAATTGCTCGATGACTGGCTGTTGTACCAAATGAGAACCTGAAAAAATAATGCCGGGATTCAACTCTGCCAATGATCAAGCTTCATCAGCTAAATCCGTCTCTCGATCTCTAACGATAAGCTCTACTCCTGCTCCATATCACTTACAGTAAAGTGCAACTGCTGACGCCACTGCACGACAAATGTTTAGCTTTCACAGTAAGGAAGAGCTATGAAGTGTTTTTTTGTACTTGTGTAGTGCTCAACGAACGTTTAGAACAGTTCAAGAAGACTCTTTGGAATCAAGCCTGTTCTTATCGATAGGAGTGTAAAGACAGGAGGGTCATCATTTCAATTACCTAATGTGCCCATATATATGGAAGTAACGATACATCCTTGCTCGGAAGAATGACGGGCTGAGTAGTTGTGCGCCCTGATCACCCAGAGGCTGACTGTAACAGTGGGAAATTACACTCAATACAGTCAAAATTATCTTCAAACCAAGGAGTCTGCCGGTGCTCAAAGGGCAATTGCTGTACACAGCCGCTCTGAGAGTCCAGCGGCTGTGTCCTACGATGTTCGCCCTGGAGTCAGACAAGCTTCTCTTGCCAGGTGGATCAGAATATTGATTTTGACATGCAAATTGATTACTGAGGTTGGTAGAATAAAAACCGAGGAGGCTTACCTTGACGGTCAATTGCGGGTTGACGCGCAACGCACAGAAAATGGGGATGAACTTCTTCAGTTGTATGCTGAAAACCATCTGTCTCTAGACGTTGCGAAAACTCAGAGCAAGCGTTCACACTATGTGACTTGGAGGCCATCAATTGCAAACCTTTGGTGGGCTAACTGGACCACGTCGCAATTAGTCACCGGTAGGGTTTTCACATAATATTGTCGTTCACTTTGCAGCATAACGCCGGATACCAATTAGAGCGTTGTGCACACACTGCCATGTGTGTTCGCTTCTCTCGATAACAAGCCAGTTGATGCAGCTCAGAGTGGAACTTTTCGGGAAGCGTTGAAAGTGTTTTATACAAGTTAGCTATTCTGACATTTCTGAATTTCATCATGTATCTTTCATCCTCAAATGTTTGAGGGATAAGCTACGAGAAAACGCTTACCATCACAGAAGCGCAAGGAAACGAATCCAATAAATACTGCGTTCATTCGGAAACAAAGCATTATATAACTCCACTACGTTCACACGGTTTCCACACAAAATGTCAGTATTATATACATACCATAATATTTGATTTACCTGAACAGCCAAATGAAATATTTCGTTTCGGCCTCCGTTTCGACTCCCATTTCTATCAGGCTAATGTTTCAATCGGAGTAAGTTAGTGGATGTAGCTTGGAGATTTGGTCCTCAATTTTCTCGCTATTTCGACGGACAAACTGAAATCTGCATCATATATTTTTATGCATACGGGAATATCCACCGATTGGGAGAGAAGATATACGTCAGTGATAACTTCGCAATATGGCCCGCTTTGTTTCAGCGTTATCAATATTGAGGAGTTTGAAGTATTAAAATCAGACTCAGCCTGAAAATACTTGGTTAACCTCTTGTACTTTGACAACTGACATTTTCCGGTAATCTTTGATGATACTGTAGCAAATGAGATTCGAACTTACAAGAAACTCATTTTTTCACTACAGCGAAGACTGTTTTCGCAGTAACCAGAAGGAGTAGTTTGAACTGCACTCAAGCAGAGCTACTTCCGTGTTTGCTCCAGGGGCACAACAATTTCACTAAATAGATTGACCAAATGGTGTAGTAAACTGATATCAAAAATTTTGTTTCTAGACGCAATGGTGCGGTGAGTTTGACCTCCGGCCAATATAAGGGCGGAGCTCTTTTTCAGGAGATGTTTGAAATTGAAAACACTGTGAGTGCTTGCTGACCTAATTTTTCTGGAATAAGACCTTTCCGAAGCCAGTCATTGCCCAATAGTGTACGTATGGTACAGTGATTGCTTAAACCATGCAATCGCGATTTTGAATGCAATGGTAAACCAAATGCTTTCGCGTAAACATCATGCGTTAGAAATTTCTTTGCTGACATAAATTAATGTATAGTGATTCATGGCCTATTAGAAGGCGAAATCACGAAACACGTTATCTAGTGCAAAAGAGAATGTAGGTACTCTACTTGTGGAACTTGTTCGAAAAATGATTTTCGGGTCAAACTTAACTAAAGATCTAATTGCAAGGTTTATACTATGGGGAGTAAAAGCCACTGTGTGTCAAGGCCAGCGTCACTGAGCTGTACTGCGGATGAACGATTGTGGGTGAACTGAGAAAAATTTATGGCTGGTCTATGTCAAGTGATAATTGAATTCGTCCTGCGGAGGCTGAATGGGATGTCCGCCGAATATACGTTGGAGCCTTGATGTCAACTAATATGCTTTTTATTTCTGTGAACATGCTCTGTGTAAGTTAGTTGACTGTGTATCCCAGGGCTAGCCCAAAGTGCCAGTGGATTACCTTGTGTGTGTGCTTGGTACGTTTAGCAGAAACGAACCTCATATTAAAAGATCGCTGTCTACAGGAACTCGTTCAGGTAGAAACCGATAAATCCAATGCAACCAACAGAGTTGGGGGTTCACAAAGTCCACAAGGATACATGATTTCTGGTTGTTGACCAGATGGTCGTTCATTTGTTAACTGAGCTTGGAGATTGGCCTGCGAAATCTCGTACCATGCCGGGGAGTTATCGTGTATGCGCACTTGATTGAATGCCTCCTCCTAACGCATAACGCAGTCGGATTTTCCTGATTTTGTCCAGCCGGTTGTGCTTCCCCGTCCGGTTTACTTTTCCTCTCTGGTGTTGGCCGATTTTGTCGAGCTTTGTTAGTCAAGTTGATGCCCTTTTGTCCAGTAGCCCTCCACCCTTCTCCGATTTATCATTTCGATGCTGGTTTGGGATATTGGACTTGTTTCCTTAAATTATCTTACCATTGTCCAGCTTCTGATATACTGACTCAATCCGGATTTACATGTGGCTTTGTGTTCTATGGTTTCGGCATTCTTCTCCTAGCAGTAGTTTGGAGAACAGATCGCTTTGTTGATAGCAAGTTTAGTGGAGTTTTATCCTTCCATATATTAACGTCCTCTCTGTCCTTAATTCAACGACTATTTGAGGACTGTTCCGTTTAAATTTCCCTCCACCTTTCCTCCACTCACGGAGATGAGTGAAAATCAGTCGCGTCTTCTGGTCACAACTTTGTGTTCATCTACTTTGAAGCAAGGCTCCATTTATGTTTGTTCCACGTAGTGTTCGTTCTAATCTCCGCAACATTACGCCTCGTCGTTCCTTTAGGTCCGGTAGTCCTGTCCGTATGGGGGCCAGGGTTGTTTGATACTGACGTAGAACCATTTACTAACCATTCTTGGTGCTTGAAATTTGATCCGTTTTTCTTCTCTGTGCTGTTGAAATGGCCGAATTATGCCTTCTGAGTGTCCTTCAAACAAAGATTATGGGGTATCTATTTTCCTGAAAAAAAATTGAACAAGCGTTCGATCCTCTGACTTTTGAATCTATTGTATTGCCCTGTTTAGCAATACACTTCAACCGGGTCCGACCGCAGTCTGGCTTATGACAGCTCGGTTGATCGCTGAAGTAGCTGAGTATGTGGTATTTATGCATTCCTTTTCTGAAACTTTGGTTTGCAATTGTTAGTTTGGCAATCTCCTGGTGATAAATTTTAAGAACGCCAGCTTTCCAACGGTTTTCGCTTTGCTTGTGAGTTGGGTATAGTCAAAAACGCTAGTCATTAGTTCATATGTTGAATGCAGTTCATTCATATTGACGACGATAAAGATGTTGAGCAGATAGCCGATCACTATCTTGAGGGTATGTCCGCACGTGAAGCCCGCTCATGATTTTATGTCACGATTTGTGCAATAAATTTGATTTCGTAGTTTCATCTGATTCGTAATGCGTCTAATTTCATTGTTTCCCCCGCCTGAACCGATTTTGGAAAGTGCATGGCCCACAAGTGAATATACATATGTATAAAAATACCTAAATGTGCTCTTATAAAATAAACTTTCCAGTTATTTATTGGGCATGAATTTTGTGATCTTTGAACTTCCAGATCAGCCGAATGCATAAATTGTGGGCATTTAATGACGATTTGTAAATACAGGCGTCATAATCACAAGATCAATGACCCCGTGGATTGTCGTGCATCCGTTGGAGCAAATGCTATCTTGCTCGGGTAACTGCTAACCCACCAGCACCGACAGTTCAACAGTTATTTGATCACACAAACTCAAAAATACTGCGCAATCCTGAG
Organism: Opisthorchis felineus; assembly: GCA_004794785.1. NCBI lineage: Eukaryota > Metazoa > Platyhelminthes > Trematoda > Opisthorchiida > Opisthorchiidae > Opisthorchis > Opisthorchis felineus. Next base: position 127,167 of record SJOL01008250.1, on the reverse strand, counting down.
CATGTCAACAGATATCGCCCGCAATATTTCCATTCCAATTGATGCTGAAAATAAATACCCTATGGGCAAATGTGTAAGGCAACCAAGTTGAATTTTGAAGAATGGTAAGGAAAGAATGAACGAAAATTTTCTCTTCCATTTTTCAAACATAGGTAGTCATTGACAGAATGATACGATCTATCTTATGCAAATTAAATGTTTCAAAAGGCTGCTGAAGGTCTTTTTTCAAAGATGGATATGTTGTGTATGTTAAGCTGACCCACATCCCATACTAACTGAAAACTTTATTGCCTTGGCAGCTGACACATACACATGAGGCAGGCTGAAGATCGTAAACCAACCTTCCTAAAGGCTCCTAAAATAAAATGAATCTAAAGCCCGATCCAACATAAATTCTTAGTCTGACAGCTATTGTGTTTCGCAGGTCTGTAAATTCACTCAAATCTCTTTGCGTAAGAAGCACGTACAATGGTCCATAGGAACCATATTCGTAGCATCTATGGCTAACGAGGTAAAGTTGGCGATAGGCACCTCAAGCTATGTAAGACTCACGGACGATGCCCGTCACCATTAATTTTGCTTCATCATCATCTTCAAACCAGTACATACAAAAGAGTGAATTGGTTAATTTGTTGAGGGAAATAGACCAATTGGTTGAGCATTGCACCCAGCTGCCCTGGAAAGCGTCAGAGTTCCTACGGCAAGTTTTGCAAATATTCCTGTAATACCAGCTGTAATTTTTCAGAGCAATTGAACAAACAATTATAGATGGTAACTTCCTTCAGGAATATACGTTATTATATATCAAAAGATGTATTGTGTATGATGACTTGTGCGCACATTGTTTGTTAATAAGGCAGCTCTCAACGATAAAATATATATATAAATTTTCAAATGGTTTTTGAACCCGACCACCGACACCCAAAAACGATTTACGTAAACTATTGCAGACGGTTCGATGAGGTGAAACTGTAATTCGGGTGCAATGAGACGAGAAAGAACTTAAATCGCCAACTTGCAGAAACTCTGCAGTCAAGAATTTTGCGATGACAAGTGGCATTTACTTTAGATTCAAGATATTTTTCCGTGAAGAAATTTAAATATTTGGTGATGCTTATGCTTATTATTTGAAATTTAGTGCCGTAAATCGCAATTCTTAAATAGAGGACTCACAATAAATTAGATACAAAGAAAAAAACTCGCGCCTGATTACAATTTCTCACAATATCTGGCATAGAAATCGCAAAAGATTTTATTATATGTAGAAATAACCTATGGATATGTGGGGTACGTATCTGCTTCGAAGATACATTTGAAGTTAAGCCACCAAGAGACAAGCAAAAGTCATTTTCCTGGCCCATTGCTGGAGGATGTAAGTGGATTTTCCTCACTCGCTACTTATTGCTCTTAAGTGAGCGGATAATAATCGCAAAAATGGATAATAGTTTGGATTCTGGCGTCAGTGCCACTTTCGGAACTCCATTATGCACATTCTCAGTTCTTAGGACCAACAACTGTTGTAGAATCCCTGCAAATAAATTCCACGTCTTGAAGACACTTTCCGCAATAAAGCAAATTCAAACCTAGATTAAAATCCGGAATGATTTCGAATGATCAAATTGCATGTGAAAGTTTAGGCCGTTTCTTCATCTCATTTGATGCGATTGTAGAAAGCTACCATTTGAATGTAACCTGTTGGTTATATCGTAGACACACTCTCGAGGCCTTGGAAAGACGAAGATATGCAAACACATTTCCAAGAATATAATGCAACCGGTGTGATTTTCAGATGGGCTTTTTGTAGTATACATTTGTTACCCTCAAATATCTTTATCCTAAACATGCCTCAGCATATTTAATAAGACTTAAAAACGTAAGACTTAGCGTGTATGCAAAATACTTATGAACCTAATACAACGTACATCACGAAGACTAACTAAAGCATTATCCCCAGAAGCGGGATCTGCTTCAAGAATATTGGGAAGAACGTGAATCACAATTAGTAGTTCACTGGTTTAACACATTTTGCGCTGGATAAAGTATGAACTCGCTCTTTGAATAATTAATGAGGTAACCAAATTTGTACAACCCGCAACAAATGAAAACCCCTAGCGATGGATTTGTTTATGTTTTTGGTTTAGGCTGTTTGGTGTGTCATCACTCGCTGAAAGGACTAACTGTATTCGAGTGTGACGTCAACTCCAATTCGCCATCTTCTACGGAAGACTAGCGATAACTCGCACTGCTATCGGACACCACACACTTCAGACTAGGTGGCGAGTGCATAGTGGCTAAACTAATAACCGTACTTCGGGGTGTTTGGAACGAGGAGAAGTCCCAACAGCACGCAACCCCTCGACGGGGTTTTCCACAATAAACGTGAGGCAAGAACATCATGCAAGATNTATGGTAATCGGCCCGCATCCACACGGCAAAATCGAAAGCCAATATTTTCTACTAACCACGTTTGCACAAGAACAATACTAACGGCCTATGATAATTCCGGTGTTACAGGGTAACCATGCTGAAAATTATCATTTACCTTTTGTCTTATAAGGTAGGGGACACCATTTTAAAGAGGTAGCGAAAGTGCCCCATGAGACTGGAAGCCGGTGGTATTTAGTGAGCTTCACGAGCCTCCCGAAAGGTAAATAAATGATTTAGCGAATTGCTTAGCAAAGAATAGACCCGGTTATCCAGTATTCGAGTTACTGCATTCCCTACTGTTTGGACGCTGAGTTGAGTCAGTAGTAATGATAATAATAATGAGTCATGATAATTGGCCTGCATCTACACGGGAAAACCGAACGCCAAAATCCTCCACTAATCAAGTTTTCAGAAGAGCTAATGGCCCATCGTATGGTATTGAAACTTCGGAACCGATATTTGTATCCCATGTGAAGCGAACTGGTTTCTGGCCAAACAACTGCATAATTCTACCTGATCACTCACCTTTTCAGCAACAAACGTAGGGGCAGTTTGACAGGATTGAACGATTAGATTGGATTATTTTGGACCACGGAAGAAACACCTGGAAAAATGAGCCTGGAGTGGCTCCTCGCACATATTACACGTACGCGAACCTGATAGAACAACCAAGGGCGGACTTGAAATCTGCGGACACTGATTGTGAGATCTCCTTTTCTGGGAACAGTAGTAAGATTGTTCCTCAAATGTAAAACGTCCGTGAAAAACGGAGAGCACTATAGTTGATGCCCAACCTGCAGAAAAATTTCGCCAAGAGTTTCCGGGTGTTGGAATATTGTAAAAGACGCTATCTGCATTTTAAATGGTCCGAATAACTGTCACGTAAATGGTCGCTGTTGCTGCGTTAATAACCGAATTTTAGCAGCACATTTCGACTGGTCCATGAAAGTTGGGAAATCATAGAAAGTTGGCGATCTTTCTTCACGTTTTCTAACGCTCAACAATACGCAATGACTTTACAGAAGGTCTTGGTTCTCAGCGCTGCAGGCGGCTTTTAACAGACTAACGAAAGCAGAATTAAGACTGTCTACTCGAGTATATCCTCTGCATTAATTGAAGGAATCCAACTTGATGTATGCAACACGCGGTCGGCGCACGTAGAAAACCTCTTGTTTTTGTGAAATAACTCACCACTCCTAGCATAGCATAGCATATATACACTTGCTCATTTGCTTGACTTGTTCTGTGGGTTTTGACTGACGTTTCTATAAGGCAAATACCGAGATACATCCTAAATCCCAGGGTTCATATATTTGCACCGGTTGTTGTTACGTGTTACGTGTGTTCGTGGTTATAAATTAAACCTTTCTCCGTGATTGTATCATTTACGAGGTTTGCGAAATGGTCGCGGTAGTCACCAGTATTACAATCTCTCAGAGCAGGTAAATGGCGGTAACAATATGAACCACCACTTTATCTAGTGAATGAACTACCAAAGCGTGAGTTGTCAGCCATGTGTACCTCAAAATGCGGAAGCAGATTGCTGAGTAAACATAAGCGTGTCACGATTGTTGCGGGTGCTGTGGAAATGAATCTTTCTCCCAAAGCGAATCCGCTTGTTTGACAAAAATAGACCGTGAAGTCTGATTCACACTGAGTCATGGATAGAAGGACGTGGCTGCTTACGAAGTCCAAGACATTTTGGAATTTACTCCACTCTGAATGAACCGAATGCGCTCTTTCAGGAGAACTCCCCTTGGTTTAGTTCGATCAGGTAGGTGCTTTGTCAAAGGATGCCTAGTTTACACCGCGTTTCTCCATTTGAACTTCAAAGAAATCAATGTCTGTAATGCGATATCTGGAGCAAAGCTACTGGCCATCCCACATTATCACATCGACTTCATCAACGACTAATGTGAGCTGCATGACGCGTTTCACATATACTCTTTGGAGTTGAGAGCCACCGCAAAGTAGAAGCGATTTGTCGTACCTGCATTCGGCTCAGGGGACACTGAGCCGGTTTGAAAACGTGGTGAATGCCATCAGGTTTTTCTTTTCATGGATTATTTGAATGACGAACAGAGCTTGCGGTGTATGTTTTGCATTTGCATTATTAGTACAACGTTAAATCAGACGTGCAGTGCATAACTAAAACTGAAGTGCTGGTTGTAAGTACCCGAAGGATTCTGCAACAATCTAAGTATTGCCCAAAACCGCAGCTCCTGGCCAGAATGAACATTTGCGATTTTTGTACTCTATTCGGCATATCGACAGTGGGGTGTGCAATTTGACTCGTTGAGTAATATTATCATCCGATAAATTGCCCCTATCCAATCTAGATCTGAGGGGAACTGCCGATTTATTAAAACAACATGAAAGCTTTATCTATCGGCTGACTGACTTGGTTTCAGATGTTATCGCCACTGTGGGGGAAAACTCTAACGCGTAATATGCGTTTTGTTTCTTAGATTTGCAGCGTGTAACACGTACCATATAGCATGTCATCACGATCACTGTGGTGCTTTCATTGTTGTCGTTGTGTTCGCCTAATCACTGAGCCCAAACTGTTGGTGCCTAACAAAGCAATTGCTAATCATACTACTTGACTGAAGGTTATGTTCAAATAAATTCAACTTATGGGCTCCTTGTTCAACCGTACAAAATATTCAACTAACGGGCATTGGCGGTCCCGTCAAAAGTACCTCCCCCAAACAAGATCTTCGAAGCCCTGCGTATTGGGAAGAAACTGTCGGAGGAAAAAAGGCATGTACCTATTATTCACTTGTTTGTGATTTGCGTTGAATCTACAGATCAATTTTGCTTCGAATCATTGAATAGTGAAGTACCAGTAGAGAAAGAAATTTTTGAATGTCTAGTTCGTTTATTTTAAGAAGTCCTCTCTACCAAGCAACACCATCGTTATTTAGTCCAATCCCGGTTACACTGTATTTCCCGTTCCCACAACTGTTTTTCGCTTTGTCAGGTGGCTTTGTTAACTATGCAATCTTGCTCATTTCAGCGCACACGCCGTAATGCTGAAGCATACGAAACCATTATGTTATGTTTGTGTTTTCTGTTTGGAGCAACACATGTACAGGTTCTTCATGGCGCAATGGATTCTTTGAAGACATGCCCTCATATAGCGCATGCGGTTTTGGCTATCAACGCTGAAATCTTTCTCTAAGAACCACAAATGATGGGACTTGCTTATTCTCAATGCATGACGGACGGTGCCGAATAAGTTTGCCAAAAATGTGGGGATTTAATTGTTAAACGAGCACTCTGAGGAATGTCATGCTTTGACATTTCAGGCTGGCATAAACAACTACAAGGCTTTTAAATTCGCAGTACTTTTTTATGTCCAGTGGAGCATTCTGGCACACGATTGTATACTCACTTTATCAGTCTTCGTCTGGTGGCTTATTGTAACATCACAGTTTAAATCACAATATAAATTCATATATATATATATATATATAAATATATATATATACTTTACTGGAGGGTCACTAGAAATGGACCGGGACGGTAAACAACGTAAGTGCGTCAGTATTAAGCTACTATCCCCCATCAGAATGTAACAACCGAATGTGTGTCCTGACGAAGTTAATGTCAATGCGTGGACCTCCATTATATTGTCCGACATCACGAAACTGGAAAGTGGATTTTGCAAACAATTTTCTATAACGTTTACTCGGGGGGGGGACCTGTCTGATTGCATCGTAACTGAACCCGACTGGACTTTTAATTCTTTAAATGCAGCAATGCTATGATTTCCACTGATAAAACAGCGCGTGTAACTATGACATATTTATGAATTTATTGTGTTTTTGGTATTCGGTTTTGTAAATACCGTTTTCGCAGATATTTACTAGACCAATATCCGGAGCAGTCCTTTGGAAGGCAGAAACCTGCAGATGTCATCTACGCTTCACCGGAACTATCATCATATGTGTCTTTCTTACCGATATCCACATACCCGGCCATGCTAACCTAATGACTAAATTTCTATCACGATATACTCGCTAAAGATAACCTGGGCAAACAAAACGCACAATTTCAATAAACCCAGCATCTTTTCTTTGAAATCGCCTTTTCGTTGGGGAAAGTGGTAGTCCAGAAACGGCACATTTCAACGGAATATCCGTCTAATGTCTGTCTGCCAGAAAACTACAAAGGGTCTGTAGAGTGAAACAACATGCGAGGAGCAGGTGTTCCGTGTCCATAATTTACTAATATGTAATTTTTAGCCCTTGATGCTCAAAATGCGTGAGAACTGTCATTATATATCGTGAAAGTGTCAAGTGTCAATATTTTGGAAGAAACGTTTTGCAAAATACTGGATACACAAAGCTAAATGACAAGACGTCACATTTTTGATACACTTTTTTCTGGTTTACGCCTACTACATTCCACAGTACAAGCTTCAAGCTATATTTTGATTCACAGGTGGTATGCAAATCCGAATTTTAATAAATGTGACCAACACCTGCATGCTAGATTCATACTGCATAGCTGCAAAAGTTTTCGGATATGAGTATTGAATGTCATTGATACTGAAATCGAACTTGGACGAATATGTTTGGCCGCGGTCCACGGATTGTTGGCAGTAGTGTGGTGATAATTGTGTTACTCGTCAATAAGAATGGATAGTCGACTTGTGTTTAACTAACTAAGGCGAATCAGAGCAACAGATTTTCGATTGAAAACTTGTATCACGGGGATACTGACTGGCTACTGATGGAATATTCTGTAAACTTCACCCCAGGTTATCGATCTGTGATAACCGAGAACCTTGAAACATTCAGATGCTACGAATTCAAAGAAGAAAACTAACAACTTTAGACTGGCGTTAAGGTGCATCATCATAAACATATCAATGAATTTATGGAAAAATTGGCAGACAACAAAGGAACTACTAAGTTAACACCACAATGAGGGGGACACTGGGTCCATCTCATGCAATTGCCAAGTTATATATCCGGATTTATGACTGTCACGGAGAAGCTGAGCCTTATATGTGTGTAATGGATTAGGTGACTCTGGAACCCATTGAGTTATTCTAGTTGATTTTCGTATGACATTCATTTATTCCCTGGTACCAGGTTGGTCATTGTTTAGAGGTCTGTATCACACAGTCTCCTGGGCATTCAGATTATTTTGGTAAGGTGATGATACGGGCGATATGAAGCTAAGCGGTCGACAGGGTTTTTGTTGATTTATGTGACAATTGTTATGTCTCTGTGGATGATGGGATGATGATGCTTGCGTCACAAATGCTCATCACAGCCTTGATGCTCATAAAGACGATGACAAATCTTGTTGTCCAAAAAGCACAAAAGGATGCGGTGAATTTTAGGAAAATTTAGCATTGAACGTAATAACCAAATGGCGCACCATTTTTGGGAAGGTTGATCAAGTTGTAATCTCGCGAATCGACCAATGAGACGAGATCAAAGCGTTCTAAATGGGATCCAGTGTTTACGTAATGAACAGATTTATTGTTATTTTCGTGTTTTTCAAAGAACTCTGCATTATACCGGTTCAATGAAATCTTTTAATATTATTCATATCCAACTTTTATGACACGCCTATAAAACAATGGACCATAAGTACACGGGCAGTTGATGAATGGGTTTGCATGACCCCGATGCTCATTGGAATATGGTGATATTTTTCAGATCATTTGGACAACAGACACATTGCCGCTTTCCACCTTGTAACACGGTATTCAGTTTCCTATGACTTTCACTTCAATCATAGTAGTGCACACAAAACGGACTGGTTATGCTCACATTTGAGTAATGGTTTGGGGACACTCGCTTGATTTTCAACAAAATATTATTGTTTTCTAGAATTAAGGAGAAATCTAAACTATGTTCTTTGATCAGAGTTTTGGGTCATTCACATGTTGTAAACTAAATAAGCAGCGATAGGTAAATGAACACAACCATGTCCGTCGAAACAGATCACGAGTTGGTCACGACTGCTAATTCGAATCGCCTTTCACCTTGTCTGGCGCGTAGGTGCTAGCTGTTCGTAAGCTAAGCAACCTCATGCACATCAAGCTGTGCGCTGTTAAGCCTTTCCAAATTATGCTAAGTGAGGTCTGAAAAAACAGCGAGGGTGTAGATTTATTTTAGAAACACGTGCAGTGGTCTAGCATTGTGAAGTGAGGCTTGCTTGAAATTGCGAAAGGCGCTTTGATTGTGCCCTTTGTTGGTGGGGGCAAACCGGTGCACGGTTTCTCAAACATTGGATATTTCAAGATTGAACAGGGCAAAATTAAGATTACTGGCCATTTGCAACTGGATCAACGTTCAGAAAAATAATGCGGCATTTGGTGATTCATTAAGACGCTGAATTTGTTTAAAATTCACTGCATCTTATTGTGTTTTTCGGATCACCAGATTTTTCATCATCATTATGAGTATCAAGACGGCGTTGAGCATTTTCGACGCCAACATCATCACACCATCATCCTTAGGGACATAATCATCGACACAACGAGCAACAAAACCATAATGATAGCCAGGTTCCATAAAACCCTTACCATCACATTACCAATATAAGATGACTCAGTACTGTGCTTTCTAAGGTTTTCATCACAATTCTGCTTTGTATCCTTTGTCCGTCAGAGTGAGCATCGCCGTGATCACAATGATAATCAGCACATTTATGGTTGTCATCACTGGGACCGCCGCCGCTACCACTTTCATCACCCGGTTTACTAGCAACCATCTTCCGCCCTACGTTACTCATGGTCTCATGACCATCATGAAAAATATCACAGTAGTCGATATCTTGGCAGGTAATTGACCACAATAAGCAGTGTCACGCTCTGGCCAGTAGCCACACGGAAGCTGCAAACTGTAGCATTTGATCTGAATTTTCTGGAGTTTAAGCAATTTATTGTCAAACAGGCTTCACGAAAAGACAGGGTCTGGCAAATTTATCTCAATCTGGGCACCCTGATGTGCATAAAAGTAGCTGAAAGCTCAATCAGTCGCCCTGGTCATTGTGGTTGCCCGTGATCTAATACATACGAGATGGATTTTTCATAAACCATACTTACCTTCAATGAAACTCGTCTTTGATTTAGTTAGAAAGAAGGTGTCATGAAAATCCGGTAGTTTACCAGTCCAAGGGGGAATTGTTCCAAAACGCAAGACCACGAGAAAGTGGAGCTAGTCAAATTATTTGGAATGTAACGGATAGCAGTCTCTTTTGCTGAGTTTTACCTTTTCATAAATAAACGAACTTTTGTTTGATATTACAGGATTGCTTATAAAGCCCTTTGACATTCTATCACTGGTGTTGTAATCTCCTGAACAATGAGCTGGCGTTGTCATCAGGTCTCAAATAACCCAATTTTTGACGTCAAAATCAGTTTTTACACTGCTGTCTGACAGTATACAAAGGACTGTGATGCACGATGACAGAACTTTGCTTTAGTTGACATAAGCGTCTGAAACCTATCCAGCAGCCCACCTCCTGAGAATTTGCAAACATCATACATAAGTCCAGAAGAATTCGTTCGAATCGCATAAACACACTGAGAACACTGAAATTCGGGCTAAAAAACGTTCACTTCATCCGCTGACTTTGAGTTGCAAGGCTACTATTATCTCATGTTATTGGACTTATCCAGCAATCATGGAGGCCTTCCGACTAGTCTGCCCATTTTCGGCCAACTCTGATAATTCCCATTGGGATTTCGTCCTGTAAGCGTAGCAGGTCTATGCTTAAAGACGGAAAATCACTGTACAGCTGTTTCAGCTTAATTGAAGATAATCAGCGGTGAGCACTTCGAGAATGTCCAAGCAAGTTTCGAATCCATGACCTCCCGGCCAGTAGTTTGGTCATTTACTTTTCGGCCACGAGCACCTGAGCAGAGTTATCATTAACTCCTACAGCAGACATGATAACGTATCAGCTACATTTGTATAAAAGACAAGTCTCATATGCACCCGGTGAAACTTGTCATGTATTGCGGTCTGCTATAGGTATCCTCACATTTTTTGTCTGCTGCTACCCTTGAGGCACAGAACAGGATTCCAAATATTATGCCAAGTCAAGCAAAATCGATGAAGAATTTAGTCACCAAAAGAAATTATTTTCTCCTAAAGCAAACAGACGTGTGAGAAATGTGGGTGTTATTTGAAATGTCGTCTGAAATTCATCAAAGGTGGTACGGTTTTTTAATAAAGGATCTCAGACAGCCGGGATTTATAAGCCAACGGTTATGTAGGAGTTGCATAAACTTGGAGCGTGACGATTGCAGCATGTAAAATGTTGTTTGATATTTTGCAGGACGACAATACTACCAGGATAAATAACCAAATGTGGTAGTTGCGCGTTTCTGTTAGAATTACTCTGAAAACATGTTGAACGCAGAAGACTAAAGCATTCCTTCTTTGAAATTTGATGTGGCACACAAATCCACCCAACTCCAAAATTCCGCGTGTTTTGGAACACAATATTCACATCCTCACTCACAGCATGCGCCGCCTACCTGAACAGAGTGAAAGAATTCTTGGAGCTGATGGCTGTTTTAAAAGACAGAATTAGACGAAATGAAAAACACCGTTACACTCCTGGTTGCCGTCAAGTAATCATGCGTAAGACTGGCGCTAGATAAATTAAGCGGTGCTCGTTGATTTCGCTAAAAACTGCACTGAAAACAGGGGCCAGTGGGAGCTGCCAGTGGCAAAACGACTGAAAATATTAAGCGCATTATTTTGGTCTTTATTTTGGCTACTTCATCAGAGACCTTCTAGAGTTGGGTGATAATTGTTGTTGACCCCGGATTCAAAATACTCCTCGTGTGTTGGTTTATTTTAGCCTTGATCTGGACTCTAAGTACTCCGGCGTCACCAAATCTCCACTTTTGACTGGGATGCTTAACGCAGGAATCATGTGAGTCCACATAGAATTTCTCAACTGGAACATTGAAGTTGAAGAAAATTACAGGGTTCCCAGAGCGCTCAGAATTGCAATCACAAAACCCACCGCCTATATTTGCAGGCGAAATTCCTAGAGACCTGATGTTAACGGATGGGCTCCGAATATTTCGTAGAATTCCCACTGTTGATCAAGCGATGGTCCCGTGTTTCGATTTTGAGTACGCATTTGTAGAGCCGGTCTGAATGCAATAATACAAGGAGCCATGTACATTGGGCGCATGGTTTCCATCAACCGCAGAGACTGCTTGTGTGTCAGATAATATAGGAAAATGTAAAATGGCCTTTTAATACGAGGTAAGTCAGAATTTAACGGTCTAATCTATTGAGATAACTAGCTATAATAGATCGGGTACTGCGTCCCTGGGCAATTGCCAGACAAGCGAGACATAAGCGCACTTGCTGAACGCGTCGGCCGGAATACTGAGTGAAATTCATGTTACCATTTAGGAGTGATTTATTTCAACCCATTTTGAGGGGTTAACCATAGGAGTAGTGGTGCCGCATTCGCCTTGCATGTCAGATGCCGGAGTTCAAACCTGGGCATGCCTATTGGATATGCACTGCTGATGAGCTCTGATAAGAGCGAAACTCGAGTTCCGTGCTTCTGTTTTGTGTGGAATCACCAGAATAATAATGCCGGGACATGAGGAGGACTGTCCAAATAAGCGCGATGTGAATTTGAACAATACATATCCCGTAACCCCACAATAAAGATTTTTCATATGGTTGGTTACTTTGCAAGTGTGGATAACTGCGAAAATTTACCATTATAAGAAACAATCACGGAGGTACCACATCAGGATTTATTTTTTATTCATGCTGCACTTTGAATTTGTCACTATTCACAAACGATATTTGGTCCACTGTTCAGAGTGATAAGGTCAACATAACGTTCGGAAATTTCCTAAGCAATGCCAACTTAAATTTTGGGCTATTTGTAAGACCTTGCTGACTTGTCAGCGCTTACAAAAGCTGTGGGAACAAACGATCTGCTTTGGGCTGAAGAACAGGAAATGATAAGCCTACAAGCCTACTCTACATTCATATATTGTATCTAATGTTCAGCTCATGTTATCGTGGCTGAAAAGATAAGAACAACACAAAAACATCCCGTAACCTTCTCTGTAATTACTGCATTGTCCATTTTTGACTCCGTTGAACGCTAGCAGCTAGTAGCTAATAGTACGCTTCCTACTTCATACTGTCAGAGTGGTGTCCGTTGCGAATTCATGTAGTTAACACAGCGGTAGTCCTAGGATACTGCTGAAATTTTCCAGCGGTATATGCTAAAAATGGTTGTTTTCCTGACATCCCCGCTGAAACACCTCATGGAATATAATGTTGCCTGGCTTAGAATCCAGCAAGTACAAATACCAACAGATCGGCCACATAGTTGTTCTTTGTACTGAAGAGAATAAGCATACAAATTTAAGCATGCATTCTAACAGAGTCCGCTAATAAACGAATGACTGAGAGAATTGAGAATCCCATGGTAATTCAATGATGTCTCCTCATGTTTTCAAGGTGCTTCCTCAGATAATTGCTTCGAAGCACTGTATGTGTCACCATCGGGATCTAGAGCACGGTGTGGGCTTCTAGTTTTTTTGTCGAACCTATCAGTAACCAAACTGTCACCCGTCCTGTATGCTCACAGTTGTCCATAGATGGTGGCAGGCACCTAATCACTAGCGAGTGAATTGAGGACGCTAAACAGAATAGGCTAACACAGTGGTAACACCCCCAACCAGACCGTAATTTGAACATGTTGCGATAGGTTAGGAGCAACTGTCCGAATGAAACCAACGATTATTACAAAACATTTGTATGCACATAGCCAGGATTTACAAGGCCGGATGGCTAAAGCTCCAGGTGGCAAGTTGAGATGACATCTGACTTCAGACGCTGAGAAGCGGTCAGCATGCTTGATTGATTTTCACCTGAGACGGTGAAAATACGTAAGGTAAGAAAGCGGTAGCCACCAGTTGTTTTGTAAAAACAATCTGATTGATTTCTTGAACACGTTCAATTAGCCATTTAATCTTTTTTCCAGCACTGATTATTTCAAAAGAACAATCGAACTGGCAAACAGAAAGAGAAACGCTGGATGTCTGAAACGTTGCTTTTGATCTTTGACCACCAAATGGTTGTGAATGCTGAAATTTTTGGAGCATCCTATTTTTTTCCAGTGCTCTGGTTATGCGGCTAAAAATTATTCGTTCAGTAAGATATTCAGCAGACAGTGGAGGCGAAAATGAAGCGTTTGTTTCTGCTTTCCAAAGGCGCTTGAACACCTCTCGAAGTTACGTAGTAAGAAAATTGTGATTGTAACTCCCTGAACAAATGGACCAGGTAGACATACTAGCCATTCTTCGATATGGTCACGGTCAGCCACAGCTATGTTTGGATAATTCCAGAGGACATGTTGCCCAAAAATTGTCGCATATTTCTGTATCGATCTCTATTTTTGGCCACAAATCTTTTACAATTCATCACCAGACCCCACAAGTAATGTCCGATAAACGAGATATTCACCGCTGGCCTGTCACGCTAAGGCACACGAGTCTTGTAAATTTCCTCGGCTCAAGTTGCGTTACTATCTATGAGCCCCATACTGAATGGAATTTGGTTCCAGCTACTGAAGTTTTGTTCCCGGAAGATGTGAAAAAGGAGTAGAGATGGCTAAGTACTGGGGTTGTGATCAGATAGTTGGAGTTCAGACAGTTTTGCTATCCGAAGAAATGGTAAACTATGTAAATAAGTTTTGACGTCTAAGTTATAGTGAATGTGTGACTTGGTCTTCCAGTGTCATCAACCACCAACGAGATGAGTCCAGGTGTTCTCATCCCGCGAGATATAATTTGCGCGTCGTAGTTGATGACCAAATACTTTGGTGCCATGTCCTATCCTGTCCAACTCTCAGTGTCTCCCATTAAGGACGACGTTGAAAAAAGTGCGCTACGAGCAGGTATGTGGTTCTATGGGTTACGAAGTGCATTCCTTAGCGAATAGAAGCCTTGATAGATTGACTGATGCGCGACAGTTTTTCCTTTCCAAAGCTATCCGGTGTACCTCAGCACCGTTAATCCGATATTCTTATCAGAATATACCGGTGCTTCGGAGTCAGGGATGGTGAAACGTCGAGAAATTTTTATCTTATCTGCGCATATAAGTCACGTTTCTAGACCAGTATGGATTGTCCCGGTGCACCGGCTAGATTAACTGATTTTAAGTCATCATCATCAGTGTCTTATTTTGGAGAACAGTCTCCCTGAATTAAAGTGATTTTCACTTTGAAGTATCTATACAAAATATGGCAATTCCTTTAGTTTTTGAGTAGATGCTTCAACAGCGTTTCGATCTCCGGGGTTTAAGTCACGAAGACAATGGACCTCACCATGATGTGACGGTTTGTGTACCTTGGCGACCCATAGAGCTATACTAGGGGTGTCCGCGCGACACTCGCAGCGTCTCTCACACCAGCTTGGTCAGTGGTTAGTGGCCTGACAAACACAGCCTCCTGATCCCCTAGTTTGGGAGTTGGAACGTGTTTGGCGACTTGTTCTCTAAAAACGGTAATGTATATACATTTCCCACCAAACACCGCTGTTTTGCATTCAGGCTTTTGAGCTTTGGTCGAGGACACCAATCGCCCTCCTGTCTAGGTGTGGGCGCTCTGGCAGTATCCAAACATACGTACAACAGTGAAACTTAGAACTAACAATACTCCCAGGCCACCAGCCGGGTCGCCTCACTTGCTTTGTGTAGTAGGGCCGGTCAGCGAAAACAGCTTACTGCTGACGCCTCCCTTCTTCCTCTTTCACATACTTTTTCTTCCCTCTCTCGCTTTTTGTAGGCCTAGCACTTAGGACTGATGATTACGTCTTGCATCGGTTTTACGTGCAACATCTGCTCTTCACATGGCGCCGGCATCCACAGGTATCTCAAAATCAATCTTCAAGCCTCGACGTCCAACCTACCTGGCCTCCTTGAATGTCCGCACTCTGAAGCGAACAAGACAAGAGGCTGCTCTCACTCTCACACTGGACTCGCTTGGCATTGATGTGTGCTGTTTCTCAGAAACAAAAAATCGTGATGCAAGCACAGTGGTTGAGCTAACCGCCCCATCACTCTCCGCTCGCTTCCGGCTACGCACCTCTGGTAATCCAGAGTCCGCTGCGGTATAATGTGCAGGTGTTGGTATCGTCTGAATTCACCGGGCGGAAGTATCCCTGCTTGACCGAATACCCGTTGGGAGTCACCTGTGTGCGGTCTATTAATTAGTCTCACAAACGGGAATTTGATCGATGCATGCTAGTCATATCTGCTTACGCCCTAAATGACTCTACCGCCGGCCCCATCGAAGACAATCTTTACGACGGTCTGAATGCCCTTTTGTGGTGAGATAAAAGATCAGATATAGTTTTTGTTAACGGAGATCTGAATGCATAAGTGGGCAGGCTTAGCGCATCTAAGACTGAATTGGGGGTTCGACATGCAGTGGTCTAGGTATGCAAGAACAGTGATAAGAGATTGCTTCGGTTGTGTGCTGACTGCAGATTTCTTTTGCGTATGGCCACGTAAGATGCGGATAAACAGCCTGGAAACTGAGGTATTGACAGTGCCGTATGTTAGACGAACTTACCAAAATCGCCTTCTAGAGTCGCTTACAAACGCCCATTCATCAGATGTGAATACATCCTGAAACGAGAATGCCACCACCTTGCACAGTGATGAGAGTTTTGCCGGTGGTAAGGCGCTACCAGGCTCACTTCGGCACCAAAGAATGACGCTGCTCGAGTATCCAATAGCCCAGCCGGTACCGAACATACCTTGTGCGGAGGAAACGTCAGACGTTAAATGAAAGTGAACGTGTTAACCAACGGTGTGGTCTGGTGGGCCGGTCCGGTTCCCGGAAAACTTCTGTGAGCGAAACCATCAATGATCCAATTGGAATGGCCTTCTTGAGTAAAGAAAAACTCTTTGACCGATGGGCCGAATACGTCGAACAGCGGTTATCGTGGCCACCATCTGCCAAAAATCTGGATACCATAGCTGATGCAAAAACCTGGGCAGTGAACGTGGAACCCCATACGACTTCGGAGATTTATGACTGCATATGACCAATTAGGCGCCACGGTGCTTTTAGTCCGGATGACCTCCTGCCCGCATTGTTCGAAGATGGGGTTAAAATCCTCAGTCTGTGCTTGTCTGATCTGTTTGTTTGCATTTGGGAAAAGAAGTCTGTCCCGGGTTACTGGGGAGAGTCGGAGATAGTGCTCATTTTCAAAATTGGGGCTCGTAGTGAATGTGGTACCCACATGGGCGTTAGCCTGACCCCGGTCGTAACGAGACCGCTGGCGTCACTTGTGCTTCGTCGCATTACGGTGGCTCGTAAAACACTGGCTCGAGTGCAGCATGCGAGATCCAGGCCTGGCGCTAGAACAACGCCATACGTGCAAGCGACCCAGACTTTTAATACTCTTGGATTTCCAAGGCGCATTTGACTCGGCTGAGCGGTCTGTTATACTTAACACCTGGCCCATCAAGGAATGCCAAAGACGTTTGTGAAGATAATAAAATCCTTTTACTCTCAAACTGCCGGACGTGTGAGTGTATACGGCGAATTCTCCAAAAGCTTCCGTAGGCAAAGTGGTGTCCGTCAGGGATGCCTATGCTCTGCATTCTTGTTTAATTTCGTGATCGAAAAAATCATGAGACAAACAGATGGTCTCCAAAACACAGGTGTTCAAATAGACTCTGAAGGAGGCCTTGTCGATCTGAAATTTGCAGACGACATCGTTTTTGACTTCAGAGGGGTGGAGAAGACTCAGGTGTTTTTGGAATAACTAACCAAAGTCCTCCCGTCATTTGTTGTGCAGTTTGCACTCACAAAGCGCAAGATCATGCTCGTAGAACTGCAGTCACTAAACACGCCACTCACAATCCAGAGAGAGACATTCGAAGTCGTAGGGCGTCTTCCGTACCTGGGAAGTTGTATTAGTTCTGATTGACAGATGGGGTCAATGCTCGAATCTGCCAGGCGCGGGTTGCGTTTTCTAATTTGAGGCAGCTATGGCGTCAAACGGTATATCCCTGAATCACCAGGGACGTGTGTATCTGCATACTTTTTGTTGTACGGCTATGAGACGCGGCCTGTTCGAGTAGCGGAACCGGGACGTCCTCAGGTGTTCGACAACCGTTGTCTCAGGACCATAGCTCGTGCCTGTTGGTATCGGCGAATCCGAAACAAAAACAATTAGAACGATTTTGTGGTTGTGCAACAGGAACTTCCACTAGCATTAGGGGGCTGCGTTGGTCAGACGATGTATTTCGCATGCGGATGCATCGTTTTCCGAAGGGGGTGCTGATTTCCACGCCAAACACAGAGTAGCGGAAGAAGAGGGGTGGCCAACCCTTGACCTGGCAGAGGGGTATAAAATAGATTACGAAACGTTTGGGTGCAGTCGGTGCTACTCGCATTCTAGGATGGATCTCTACTGCGCCTGGTTGGAGACACTGCAAGATGTGACTGCCAACCAATGTCAGTGGTGTTTTTGTTGTCATTTTCTATCCAGATTGCCCGAATACGTGTCTGGAGGTGTAGGTATCTGGGAACGGCAGCAGTAAGCTAGCATTAAGCCTCCTCCCTAGCCACGTTTATTCTTCCGTAGAATGGTTTTCGACCTTTTCACCAGTATTTCAACACCTATTGTAGAAGGTGCATGGTGAAGCCCATCTGGTCTTGTGCCTTGGTGGGGCGTCCATGAAAGAGACTTTGAATATGATCTGGCAAACATGAAACGTAACTTTCAGCCTTGTCACAAATCGTGGGTCTTTTCAGTGACCTTGTTCACACGTTTGCTTGGTGGTTCAATATCAGACGCTGTAATTTGACATAATTTGCTTTCAACTTTTGTGGCTTCTTTCTAGTAAAAAGCTTAGCTAATACATGAAAAATTTGCCCAAATGCAGCTACTGGATTATTCACAGCATTTTCTGTGACTCAAGGAAAGCAAAACACCCAAATTTTGCGTGGCAGTTTCGGAGTGTCTTTAGTTAAAGGAGCTGTGGATCTGAGTTCCGTTTATGCAGTTCATCTGAACTGCATGAAAAAGAAATGTTGAGATGTTAACATTCGTTTCACACTTACCAAACAGCGTGGAATATGTGTTTACGGGTATACTTTACGGCAAATACAGTGCGTAAATTGTGAAGACATTCGGACCAGGATGTTTGATGGCGTATCGAGGTGACGAATTATTATCATGGGTAGATGGAATGATCTATGACCATTAAAAATGTTCTAGTCGATGATTCTGGGTCTCGCGTTGTAGCGCAAGGGCAAGTCAAATTTCTCTTGGATCTACACTTCTCCATGAGGAATAGTTGTTTGCAAAACCCAATCAGAGGTGTATAAAATGATTGCTTTTGGATGCAACAGACGACCGTACATCTGATGGTCGCACAGCGTGATTCGACTGGAGATCCAATATTATTTTTTCTGCGGGAAGCAATTACCTGCCCGTCACCATAGTAGCCAAGTATAGCTGGAATTACCGCAGGGATCAACCAACACTTTGGCAGTCTCTGAATCACCCAAAATGAATGATTTGCTAGAGATTCATGCACGCTGAAAATATAACTTGGTGTTCATCAACTCCGCGGGTTTGTGCGTCTTGGACAGCTTTGTTTTGGGAAATGGTCAAATATTACGGAAAATGGTAATGAGTGGTTAGTGTGCACATGTAATCATTTTATCCTGATGCCGTCAGTCAGCGACAGGAAACAGCAAACGTCATTAGACACAGGGGCAACCAAATGTGGTGTGGCATAATTTGTGATAAGCTGAAGCAAACGGCAGTCACTAATGGGGAGGGAACATTATATGAATGAAATTCAGTTTTTGTAAATTATTCTGTCAAAAAATACAGCTTAACTACCGGTTAAATCAAATTTATTCTATCACATCAGCCTGATTGTTTTTTGGTTATCTGACCAATATTCTGTGGCATTTCTTCAGTGAGAATGTTCTTCAAAGAAATGCATCTTCCATCTTTGTACGCTTATTGTGTAGTAAATTTTTCGAGTCACCTGAAGTTCACAGTTTACGTAGGCATTTTATTGGTTTTGAAATTGAACAACCGAAATATCGTTGCAAAATGTGACTGGCTAGATCAGCATAAACCCACTAATGCACCCAATCACGGGAGAGAAATAAGAGAATATGAAAGCCACTGCAAATGCATGCGCAAACCACGTTAGTGGGTACAGCATAACTGGTGAATTTTCGCTGATTGACTGGCAAGTTCTATTATCAAGGACAATGCTGAGATCTCTGCTGCTTTTGCTCTTGATATACGATGCAGTGTAAGTCTCTGGTTGATTTTTGCAAGGCTAATTCCTCTACTTTGCCAAGTATATATTGCAGAGCCTACACGCTTGTTCTACTCAGTGACGAAGCGGTAAGTTATAAAGTCATTCTTAGCAAAAATATGTGGTTCTTAAGGGTTACGCAGTTGGAACACTGCAGATCGCAGAGCAGCAGTTTGTGGTTTTGTTTGACACAGGGGGCTTTTCCAGATGGCTTCCATCTACCCTGTTGCCACCTGCTTGTTTGCAAGGAAAGGAAAGATATGACGTAAACTCATTAACCCGTAAATCACTCGGAAGAATTCATGTTTCCGGTTATCTTGATGGCGTGCAGCGAGGCAATATTGTGACGGATAACCTTGTGGTAAGTCCCTAATGTGAATAAAGCTGTTATTCCGAAGCTTGGAACCTTTGTCATTCCAGGATTTGCGTTCGCCGAAATATTTGAGTCCACTTGCCAAACAGTATCTGGGGAATATTTTGACGGAATATTTGGGATGGGAAAACCGCTTCCGGGCTCCGGACATGAGACTTTTCAAGCGACCTTAATTGAATATGTCGCGGGCTATGGAATAGTCCAAGAGAGGTTGTTTACATTCCGATTTTGTGGGTAGGTAGATTAAGCACGTTTGATAAATATCGGCACAGAAATATAATTCCGGGGTTCATAGATTTGTGATACACTTAGATCAAGAAAACATTACATTACTCATAACCATGCCATGCCTGAATATGTAATGGAATTCTATGTGCTTCTGTTTTCCGACTGCTTTTCTATCACTCGTGTGTAACCGCGATCCATCTTGTTTTACGAGCGCCTCAAATTACTAGCGGTACCTTTCCGGATTCTACAGACTTCTTGTGATTTTTGTGTGGCAGTATAGCACCCCAATAATTGTGAGTGCCTTTAATAGTCTTTTGGTTTTTTGGTTTTCTTTGATTTGTTTATACCAAGTAGGATGCATAGAAATCGCGCATAAAATGCACGACGCCATGTGAGCTAGTTTTTCCTCTTAAGCCTAATGCAACCGCCATACTCTAAAAATACCTTGGCAAAATGCAAGTTTTGTGGAAAATGTAACAGTCTAAGCTGAATAAATTAATGGGATTTGGTCACGGGATATTTATTTACAAGGTCCTTCCAATTCACCTCAAGGAACTGCTATGCAGCGAACGTTAGGAAAAATCCTAATCTACGAGATGTTTGAAACTTTTGCAAGTTTTTGGTAGACCTGCCTTTAGAAATGAGGTAAGAATCCTTAGTTAGCAAAATGCGAGATGCCGCACATGATTTTGCGGGAAAAATTGCAATATGAGCTGATACTTATCCAAACTTGATTGCAACTATGCGATTCAATCTGATCGGGGACATGTATAATTAGTTTCAAATTTAACGCGTACGAGGAAACGGTGGAACCCTGGTGTTTAGAATAAGATCTGTAATCTTTAGTAGCCAGAATGTCCGCTCTGCTTAGGAATCTGACGGATCACGGGCATATTTTCTGCCAGTCATTTTGATATGTTTTTGGTTTCTCCCAAAGTTTAGGCAGGATTTTTTCAGAGATGAAAACACAAATACGTAAACTGTTATCCAACTGTTTGTCACCTGTTTCCTCATTTCTGTCGTATGTATGTGGAGGTATTTTTTTTATTGTGGGCCCAACATCTTTTTGCGGACATTTTGTTTGCTCTCGTGGAGTGAGGTTTTCTTAGGAGTATTACTATACCACTATTTTATAAACGTTGACAAGTGCAGACCCTCACTGCTTATTCTGTCATAAGGTGACGTGTGATTCGGCATCCGTGTGATCACAAAACCTATATTTTTGTATATACTGCTCATAATGTTGTGAGACTTTCTCGCTTTATAAGTGCTAGCCCATACGCATGCAGCATGTGCCGATTCAAGAGCATACTATTTACATGTTTCTATGTTAACACACCCATGCGCAAAAGCCCAAATTTGAAAGCTAATGTCATCCCAGAAGAACCATCCGCTACAGTTTGATAGCCAACAGGACACAAAAGCAGCGGAAAATCAATATGCTACTAGGAACCATGTAAAACGAAAAGTAAGGTGTATTCATTCGCATCTTGCAACTCAGGAAACACGCGAGCACAGCACCGCAGCACGCGTGTAGATACACGCACGTGTAGATACACTCAGATTTGAGATTTTTCAAAAAGCTTTTGCGAAACCCATTGCTGCGCTACATGTGTTCGCTTATTTGGGACGTTTGTCAGGAAGTGTCGTTTTATGCTGAATGCACTTTCATTCATGTTTTTTAGCAAAAGTGGCACACGTGGATATTCTTGGTTTGAAAAAGGTGAGCTGACGCTTGGAAGGATACCGGCAGAATACCATCAAGGGCCGATGACTTACGTTTCATTGCAAGGAGGGATACAATGGCACATCGTAATTACCAAGTGAGAATTTGTTGACCTCCCTCATTTTTTGTGATAAATGTTTTGCAAACGTGTTATTTATTGAGAGTTTATCTAACCAAACACTTGATTTTGTTGGAGCATCAAAATGACGCCTATAATATATTTCATTAACAGTACTGGCATAGTCATGGACACCGGCTTTGGCGCGTTGTTTTCATATCAAAGAAATGCATTCCACTGGCGTTTTAGTAAATAAAACCAGAATGGAGGGATCTAGCAAAAATTATCAACCGGACTTTTGCTAAATTTATCAAGACCGCAATCTACAAACAGCAAGCATTATCTGTATGAACTGATATGAGTACCTTGATTAGATTGAATAAGTGGTTTTCGTGAAAACTGACTTGTCTGTTTATAGGACAATGGAGATCATGAAATTATGGATATTCTGTCCTATAACCCAATACGTTCAGAGTATTTAACATTTTGACATGCTGGTTCCATTGAACTGGTTTTGGAGGCCACGCAACTTGTGTAGATTACAAAAATGTGTTTAATTACTTGGCACAAGAATAATAACCCATTTGTATGAAAGGAAGTCTAATTGTAGCAAACGAATAGTCTAATCTATGGCGGCTACACTAAGCGTGCTAAGCAAAATATTGGGTTACGTTGGTGGACATACCATAATTGAAGGTTTTAGAGTAAAATATTTAACATTATTCCTAGTTGCGTGGGCCGCCGATTTCACGATACTTTAGACCTCAGTGCTGTTGGAACCAGGCAAAGAAATGCGGATATATTTCAGGCGTACGGACGACCCTAGAGCGATAAATGTCACTGATACTTCTCATTGCCAGGAACCGCTCCAGTAGTCAGTATGCTGGATAAATTTGGGATGCATACTACTTGATCCAAGACAGAGAGCACCAGTATATGGAATCAGCAAAGTTGGAACAAAGTATAACTGGATGATAAGATTGATGGGAGTTTCGACTGACTCTGGATCATACTTACTTACTGATGCATAGTGATTATCAGTTCATACGTAGAACGGCATTTGAGATTATTGAGTGAGCTGCAGTCGGTTGGCTATCGTTTGAGCTTTTAGCACACCAAATTTAACCTAACTTGTTTCGTTATGTGTGCATAGTTAGGTTTGTCTGAAGCCTCTATAAAAAGAAGCCTGTAAAAAAACGCCAAAACTGCATATGGACTAGATTAAATAAAACACGTCACACAATTCTTCGAGTCAGATTTAGCGGAGAAAAACATGTAGAAATTTTCTGCTTTAGATTCACTTTTCAATGATGTTATCATGAAGTAATAATCAGATTCTCAACAAATCAGCTAAAGAATGATGTTGCAGCGCTATTTCCGGATTTTGTCAAAGCATTTATGTATTTATCAGAAAGGTACTACTCGCTTTTTGACTGCATTTGGGTGATTCAAATGGTTCAACCAAATGAACCAGCATTATGTGTGTCCGGATGATTTTTGGACCGATGAGACGACTCAATGTGCATACTGGACGAATTATTCGTCTTGCCATCTTATATATTTGTATTGTTTCTACGATCGTCTGAAGATAGAATTGAAATTGTATCGTTGGTGTTCAATTTAGCTTTGACAGTCAAGAATACTTTACAATAGTATGTTTCGAATGTGTGAGCTTTATTCACTTGATGGCATGTGCTGCTAAACTTTTAAGCCCACTCCAAAAAGCCCTATCAACAGCGGTCACGCGTTTGCCTCTGGTTTACTGTATAACCCGGACGCTGAGTTTATGTGCAACTCGATGATATTTCTTTTACCCTAGTTGTCTCTTTGGAAAGATTTTGAATTTGTTGGCCGAACCTCTATGAAAGAAATTTACCTCAGGTTTGTTACTGTTCAGGAATCAGCCGTGTGCATGCCGGACCCACAAACTCGGTTGTGGTCATATGAAAGCTGTAGTTCTTTTTGGCATGTCGAAAAATAGCAGGAGTTCATGTTGGCATAGCTGTGGAATGAGTTCATGTGTTTCCCTTTTTGTACGTTAGCAGGCTAACGTGAAATATTTTTTTGTTTATCTGAAGTGCCATTTGAGGATAAACTTCTAGGGTGAAGCTAGATTTAGGAACATGCTGGATGATACTTCTTGGCTCTGAAATACGATTACTAAACAATTTCTAAAATCATTTTTCTCCATTCCCAAGCCCTTGTACTCAACCACTTAGTATTTTATCTAAATACGTGCCGGCTGTTACAAGGGTGTTCTTAGTGCGTAAGTGGAGACAAATGAGGCAGTGAGAACGGGAAATCTGTAAACTGTGAACTGTCAAAAGATTGGAACCTAAGTTCAGGTCCAACTTCCTAATGGGGCACATAAAGTTAAACCACTATGGATCTTCGAGCACCATACGTAAGTTAGGCCCTAGTGTGGTGTTGTGTTTAAAAAAGGATTCCTGCGGAACACATCGGCTGATGAATGAGCTTTTTCTAAGATCAGTTATTAATTCAGCTACTTTTCATAAGGCAACAACGGGTGCATCCCCAAAAATATTCATTCAGTGCGCTTTTTCTGCAATACGGAGTAATGACCGAGAGACGATCGAGTTCATCTGTTTGTACGAATCTAATGAAAATAACGGTATTGTGAGATATATCTGATTTGTATGTCTGGAGTTCCTCAAATGATATCTACCTGGACCATGAAGGAGGTCGCTTTATTATGCTGAAACTGTCAGCTTTCGGGCTGTCCCTGATTTCCACGTGCTTTATTCAGGCATTGCCAGGAGAAAGCTGCTACTGGTTGCTGCTTCGATGGCCTGGGATCTTCTGACTGTCGCACTGACTAATATACCTACATAGCACCTAGTTTCAAACAACAATGCAACTTAATTACATAACGGGCAGTGATAATATATTTCATTATCAGCCTGTTTCTGAGATAATCGATAGCTGCCTTTCGTTTTTTCAGTATGGCAAACATGATAGGGTGAATTGGTAGTAAGAATGGCGCACTTTTAAAGAATGCAGATTAATGGGTACCTGTGATGATAAAAACGCGTTCTTCTGTGCCTTACTGGCACACTGCCTGCAAGTTTGTAAAATCGGTACACCTAGATCGAAACATCTGCCTTCGACCACTTTTCAGTTATTGAATTGAATTGGCATTGGATGATAACTTGAAATTAGTGTAAAACAAATCAATGAAACAAAAGCAGTCAGTGACGCAGAATGTCGTGACAGTCTAATTTGCCTATCAATGTCGAATCACCTGTTTTTGTAATTAGTGTAGCGAAAGTGACCAAATCGTCTTAAGCAAAACGAGGATTCTAAACATACCGAAAGTTGGACCAGCACTCCAGTAGATATCGACGATCCGTGTCACTAAAAAGCAAATCTAGAGGAAAATTGCTCACCTACCCGCGGCCAGTGAATACCGCCAGTTATGAATAAACAGTATTATACTTTCGAGGTCAATCCAGACTGTGATACGTAACAATCTACTCGCAGCAAGCCACATTGAGCATTCTAGAAATTGCTGCATGTGACGAGTCCACCTCCTGCGAGAGTGATAGTCATCAACAAACGTTTAGTGGAATGGTTGTGAGTTTTCACCCAATAACATTGGCGTCTTCTGCATGGAAAAACCCTATGTTGATAAAAAAAAGTCGTCAAAACAAATTGCATAGGGGCTTGAAGAATGCATTCTGTACAGTCCGTCAAAGAACTAAAAAATGATTAAAAACAGATGTGCAATCAGGTGAGCTTGCGTTCAGTGATTAGCTAAAAGTCTACCTTGGTTTATCACTGCTGCTTTAGAATTCCACGACCGCTTAACTACCTGTCAAATGCTTGATCAGGTACTGTTTAAAATACCGCTTATATTTTTAAAATGATATCTTGATTTGATGCAGAATGGCTTACGGTGAGCAGACCCTGTGTGAACTGTGTTATGCAGTCGTGGATACTGGGGCTCCAACTACGGTAATGCCTTTGGGGACAGCGCAAGAGCTACTTCAAAATCCCGAAATTAAAGACAGAGGTCAAGGTCTATTCTACGTTCTTCCGGCGGAGGTATCACTGGTAAAAGATTTCAAAATAACAATCGGTCAACGTGTTTTTATAATTCCATCAAAAGAGCTGCTGATTTCCGTGAGTAAACATTTCTACATTACGGGAACTTGTTAGAAATGAGATTTGGTTCTAATCATATACCTTGTCAATTTCAGAAGCCTGGATTCAGTATCTATGGAGCGGGTTATGTCCCGAATTATCAAGGATCGGAATGGACAATCGGATTGTCATTCCTTCGAAGTTTTCACACTGTATTTGATGAAGCCAGTGTGCGAATGGGTTTTGCTACAGTACAGTGTTAAACGTTTTTGAATTTGGATACTTCCCCCATGCTTGTGTTTTATTGTGAGATTTTAAAGCTTTTTCTACAAGGATTGCATTTTTCGACTGACATTGCTAGACCGTGTCTCTGTCTAACCAGTTTCTGATTATTCATATGGTTGCTGCTCAAAACATTCTGAGTCTGTAAATGCTGGAGGGTCGTTCAAAACAGGCCGCTGATGTGATCATCAGTTGTCACATATCAAATCTGCAAGAGCGTCCTCGGAAGGTTGGTAACATGCGAAGTTGATGGGATTATATTGCACCTATGGGTTCAAGTTGTTTGCCAGCATTCAGGTCTCTTCTAAAAGGACTGATCGTTTAGTCATCGGTGCTCTGTAAAAATAAAACCATTTATTATTGCAAATATGGTTGGTAGATTTGGTGATACCCGGTAATTGAACTAAAGAAGCAAACAAGGAAAGCCCTTTTTGGCAATGACCTATTCAATAAGCTATGGGGATATCTAAAGTCAGAGTTTGAAGAAGCAGCCTATGATGTTAAGAAAGCGATCTAAACCGTTGATGCGGAAAATCACAGTAACCGGAGTAGAGAACTTCCTGATCCAGAAAAACTCCAACAGTATGTTCTGTTTTGAGAGGTATGTGGAATGTTGACAAATGGGGACCTGGTCTACGAAAAAACCGTTTTGTATGTTTCGTATTCTAGTTAGAAAGTTGTACTTGGGTTGCATCAGTGAGATGAGGTCATGGATAAAATATTTTATCCTTACAAGAGACGTTGCTTATACTACTAAGTTTGAATGTGATTTCAAAGGAAACGAAACTAGAAATGCGCTAACTAGAAGCATATTATATGAAAAAGAAAACACGGCAAGAAAGGTTTCACCATTATAAAAAATGATGGAAGGCACTTCTGTTGTTGATTGGCGGGTGGGCCCGGGAGATTTGCAGTTAACAGCACCAATGTAAAAAGTGGATCTGGGTACCCATGCTCGTCCTCAGAAGGGTGACCAACATATGACAGTAATTGGGCAGACTGCGTAGAGAGTAGCATTGTCTTTGGGAACGTCAAAACACCTCCATAGCCCGAAGCTCCAGGCGATTTACCGCTAGATAGAAGCGTGTTGGATGGATGATATCTTGCTTACATAGGCATATGAGGAAGAGGTCTTTGTTGTCATAAATAAACAAGGATAGTTTTAAGAATCAGCTAAACCGTCGCCAGGATAAAAGTTGAACCACATCTACAGTGAATATGAGTAAGCTTAAATAGTCTCTGTAGTTGAGATTGATTACAAACCAATCTGGATGAAGTAATGGTTTGGATTACAGTATTGACATGACTGTACAGGCTGTCACTTTTCATAAGGAAGATGCCCGAGCAAATGACGTAATGGGTACATTGGTTTCTCTTTAAAAAATTTAACCAAATAACCTAACGAGATTAACGACCATCTGCAAGAAGTCGATGGCGCCTACAAGTATTTACTCCAGTGGTGTATGCTGCCACCAACCGGTGTTGAACAACATTCCCAAAGGCGGACTTTCTAAAATTTATGCGAACTATGCTGCTCTCCAGTGAAGAAATCGAATGCTCTCACAACTGCGTAAGAATCTCGCTTTTGTATACTTGATTCTAATGAGCAACGTCTACAATGACTTGGTATTTTTTTAAACTAAGCCAACATGCATGAGCAAATAAACCTTTGGCACACGTACCCTCAAACCTACGAGATTCTCAAACACATAAATTCCTATGCGTATCCGCCTGGTCTATGAAACGCAACAAAAACGACTGGCGTTGCTTTTGCGCACGCCACTTACATGTGCGTTTTTTTCTGGAGTTCGTTTATGGCTGTATATGATGTCGCATGCACTAAGACAGCTTTTGTGCGCTAGAAATCTCACCAACACCGAAAATATTGTGTTCTCCAGTTTAAGCAGGTCAGTATTTGTGAACCTCAGCGTTTCCCGGATATCCCGTTTAATCCTATGCGAAGTATGGCAATAAAACTGAACATTTTGACACATAAGTGTATGTGTACAAGTACCTGTTCCTAAATGAATAGTTGTTCGTCCGGGGAGTTGCAGTTAGTCTAGATAATTGATGACTGTAATTATTCAACTGAACTAGCAAACCGTCGCCAATAGCATTCCATTCAATTTGAAAGTAGCTTTGAACACAAGCCACTGCCACTTTTATTTTTCCTCATCTGCCTTTATCTTTTGTAGACGTCTTTCTTCCGTTTTACTGATTTTATGTTTTTGATTATAAGGTTGCCTAGTGAAAGAAAATCAAAGTCACTCTGATTAAGACTTGCATTAGGAAAGTAATTGGTAATCCCTTATTCGAACCAGTCTTGAGCATTTATTTGATCCGCTGTACCCAACAGTTTTTCTAGCTCAAACAACCTGCCACCAAATATGTTACATTCGGAAAAATAAGTGTACTAGACCCTCTTAATACACCGTGTATATCGTTGGTGTGCGGCGTATTTTGTCGGCATAATCGACAAACTTATTGACAACAAAACGAATGATGAAGAAGCACGGAACTGTGCAACCCAATGGAGGTCCAGTGGTCAGCGATATATGTTTGACTTAATAGTGAGCTTGATCATCACAAATTTGATGCAACAAGCACCTACACGCAATCAATCGCGTAACTCATAGGTATCACAATAGCGTTCTTATCAAAATAAATTATCGGTCAACCCAGTGCATTGACCGAATAACTGTAACAGTGTTGTTCTGTGCTACCTAGTTAACAGTGTACAATCCCCTGTGAAATTTCATGTGAAATGTTATGTTGGTTAATCCGGGTGAGTAACGACTGTTTCAGGTAAACTGAGCAGATCCGATCAGAGGTCTGGGTCTGATTCTTCAGGAGCACATGCAGTAGGTGTGTTTTCCATAGATACTTCCACTAGGATGTTCTGACCATATTCGACAGTAGCGGGACAAAGTGCCCGCATCCAAGTGCACTGCAACACATCGGCACTGGCCGACTCGTGGTACAAGTTACGCTCCTTCGTAGCACTCATTTCGTTCGTCTTTTCAGATTACTGCACCGTACGTGAAGGCTTTCATTTTGGTTGCAACCATAGATTACCCAATTTGACAAAGTGTAGTGCCAGTCTATCTCTTTTTATTTATGTCATCCCTGATTCTGCGAGAATTATAGTGGCCCCCCAATAATGACCCTACCTTAGAGCATAGTAAGATGCGCTCATTGGCGTCCTTCCTCTTGTGTTTTCCACTTCTTTTTCTCTACCTTCTCTGCAACTAAACGGGTGTGTTCGGCCACCTTCATAGCCGCTCTAACCTGTGAAAAGGATGCTCAAATGATGCACCTCAGGTTTCCCGTCAAAATGTAAAAAAATGTTTGAGGAACGCTCCGCCTTCAAGCAATTCGAAAATCCGCTGAGAAATTCAGAACTTTTATCATCACCGGCAAATATGAATCGCCGGATTTTGAAAATCCCGATATATTCCTTATTTTTTCTCTAGCAACCTCATTTGTCGCTTGCTTGACGCCCATCTATTTTGCGCTAGCATGTCAGGTGACAGCTGTACTAGAGGTTTATTTATGGCCACTACTATGAATTCTCATGACTTCCAATTACAACCATCACGCAGGTCGTACATAAGCACATTTCCGACACCGACAAAAGTACGCCGGATTCTCCCAAACCTAACTTTATAGAGACTGCGCAGCCTAAACAATTTTGTACAACTGTTTGCACTCTGCCCATCACCGTTAATGCGGGGGGGGGGCGAACTACGTACTCAATTTTGCTTAGTTCTTACGTCCGCGCCCGGGAACTGTAAATCCATATCCTAAATACATGCTTAGATTTTCGTACTTTTACTGCAATCTAGTATGCTGTTTGTAGCACACACAGCTACTCGGCTGTCCAGTATTTCACGAGGAACTATTCTGTTGCGCTCAATGGGCCCAATTTCATTCCTGTGTCGACAACATCTC
This sequence comes from Opisthorchis felineus, assembly GCA_004794785.1. Lineage (NCBI taxonomy): Eukaryota > Metazoa > Platyhelminthes > Trematoda > Opisthorchiida > Opisthorchiidae > Opisthorchis > Opisthorchis felineus. The sequence goes on along the minus strand of SJOL01008250.1, from coordinate 96,679 downwards.
ATTTCTTGCCATTAACATCCATGGTGTTTTGTGTTCTGATACAGGAATCTATCAATGCATCTATCTCACACAGCACGTCCTGATGGCGGCAAGAATATTTTTGACCATAATATGACACCTAATTTTCTAAGGCCAGAAGGTCTTAGACAACTGTCTTAGGTACCTTGAGGTTTTCCATAATAGCTGACTTCACGGATACATACCGTGTTATATGTGCACTCCCTGGGTATGTTTGAAAACTCCTATCAGATGGTTCAGATAAAGGGAAATATCGTTTACATGGGAAAAGGCTTTAACGCCAAGTATAAGTACAAAAACTCAACTCACGCATTTCGTCTATCGTCAAAATTCTTTATAATCTTAGGTCATATATATTGCCGCCCTTGCCCAATGTTTGTTTGCTCTATGAGAAATACTATACGTATGAAAATGTCAACTTCAAATCACCTTCACACCACCTTCTAAAACTTTAACTTTCCAATAGGTTCAGAATAATTGAGATTTTTATACAGAAAAAGTACCAATTCGGGTCGTGCGGCCATTGCTTTTTCGTCAAGATATATTTCACGCATATTTTTTTCAGCTCCGTTACCATATTAACTATAGGACAATGACGAATAACCTAGCCACATTAACTGCTAACAGAATGTCAGGATAATGCTCCCCAAACTACCACAGCAGGACGTCAAACACCTATGAAAGTTATATAGTCTAGCCTATTCATTATGCTTACCAGAATGCTGACTTCCTCAATCCAAATGTAGACCCAAGAAACTATCCCTTCTTGTCTTTTCCAAATTCAAGGTAATGAATTTTGCATCCAGAAACATCACATATCAACGTCGTTACCAAACGGACTAAGTCCATCTCAAGAATGTTCATCCTGACTTAGTTTCACCTAAAGTAAGCAGATCTTTGACGTCTTCGGTCCTCTTGAGTATGCAATATATTCCTACCGCCTGATGGCTTACGCGGACAGCCAACCTGCTGCAGATGAATATTAACATTCAGAATAAACTTTTTTTTAATTTCTATTCCTTTATGTTTAAGCCTCTTAAATTCTATCACTTTATTTAGTTATAATCTATTTGGATTTACTTTACCATTTTTTTCTTTGGGCAATTTGTGTATTCTGCAGGCTGATAAATGCCGAAATATTAAATTGGATTTTTTTTAATATTTTGAGCGTGGCAACGTCAACATATCTCCAAGAGCTAGTTACCATTAGCGTTTTTTTAACTGCACCAAACCGCAGTAGGTGGCTTACAGCATGGAGCCGTGCAACCCAACTAGGCCCACATAACTAAATCTAGAATGGATGGAGCCCTGCGTAAAGGTGAGCCTTCCAAAACTCAAATGCATCTTTTTAAACAGGAAACTTGCCGCATCACATGCGACGTGGAGCAACATATATCGTATGTAGTTTGCTGTCCCAGCAGGACCAGGATGCTACACCAGTTGCAAACCCTGAAAAAATCATGCTGATGTGTAACTGTGCAAATGTTTGCGCTTCATCAATCAAATCCATCCGTAGACACCAGAACCAATAGAGGACGAGCAACTTTCAGTGCACTTTCATGTTATGACATGGGTATTTTTCATCGATAGTTAGGCACCATTTAAACAACAATGAATCCAAACGTTGTACAAAACTTTAAAAGCACTCCGATATGAAGGTAATATTGCGTTGCAAATAGTTTGCGGCATTACGAGCCTGAAAGATATTGGTGAATTATATGTCGAGTGATCGTCTTGGAGTCGGGCTATCACCAGCCGACCAGTATTTCGAAATATATTTCGGTTTAGTCGGCAAAAGACTTGGTAAGCATCATTTTGAAACCACATCTTCATACCAACCAATTGCATAATAAGGAAAGTCGCATGAAAGTGAAAGTGCTTCAAGGTCAGAAGCGCCCAGAACTATCAGTTTGCTTCCATTGTTTGGTCAGTTTTTTCCAGATTTCTAACCAGAAATAAACTGATCCAGCCAAATGGACATCTGAATACCAAAATTATAAAATTACAAATAACTTTCCCACGTTTTGCGGCTTTTTAGCATCAGTATCGTGAGAAAAGATGGCCAAAAAGATTGCACATGAATGTTGATGGATTCATTGGTATCCGCGTTATTTCAATTGTCCATTTGGGTTACCACATGATACCAGGAGAAGGAGGGGCATGATATCGAGGTTGTTCAAATAGCAATTTAGATTAATTTGTATGGTGTTGACTTTGACGCAACAACGTAGAGAATATGAACAGACCTTTATATCATGATTTCGCCCTACTAAAGCGCTCTACCTGATAAATCTTTTGACGAACCCACGGATTTAAGGTGAAGCACTAAGCTTCCAACCATAAAACATGTTAAAGGTAGGAGCTTTCGTTTAGTAGCACGAGAGGTTTTGTAGTAAACACATCTGTAGCAGGTATTCATTAGATGCAGCGTCTGCTGTGCCCGATGGGTCATGGAAGGATCTATACAGAGGTAACTGCGGCCCACCTCTGAACGCCGAGCATTATTGGAAACAGCTGCTCTCAGCTCCAAAACACGTGGATAGCCGGCCAGGTCGCGTAGTAGTACAATCCGATTGGAGCTTGATCGAACCAATTACAGGAGAGGAAGTCGGCCGTACGATCCGTTTACTGGGCATTTCGTCCTCAGGCCTGGACAAGCTCACGCCCAGGATGCTCAATGCTAACGCGCTCGCTGGGTGTTTATTATTATTATTATTATCTGGGAGTTGTCCTCCACATCTTTGTCATCCCCGTATTACTCTAGTTCCGAAGGTTCCAAATCAGACTGCAAAAGATCAACTGAGCCGATCTCCGTGCCATCCATTCTTGTCCGATACTTTCATAAGGTGCTTGCTGATCGCTGGAGCCGTAGATTGCAACTGCCCTCACTCCAGTTTGCATTTCTACATCAAGACGGTTGTTTTGAGGCTACATCGCTGTTACATGTTCTGCTTCGTCACTCTCCAGCGACTGCTTCTAACCTCAGCTTGGCGTTCGTTGATATCTCGGAAGCGTTTGATTCGGTTTCGCATGACACAATCGTCAGATCTGCCAAGGCGTTTGGAGCGCCGTCACCTCTAGTTCGATACATCGCACAGTCCTATGAGAATGCTGTAGCAGTTTCCCCCAATTCCAAGGTCCACTGCCAAAGAGGTGTGAGGCAAGGAGATCCACTCTCCCCATTATTGTTCATCATGGCAACGGATGAGGTTCTTGGATTGCCAATGCCCAACTGGGATATCAGTTCCATGACACCCTAGTAGATGGTTTCGCCTTCGCTGACGACTGGGTCGTGTGTGCAGAAAGTCAGGCTCGCCTTAAACAGAAGCTTGAAGCTTCTGCGGTCGAGTTGGTAAGAGCTGGAATGAAGATAAACGCACGAAAGACGAAAGCGATGGTGATTTGTGGGGACAGGAAACATCGGGCGACAGCAGTCTCAGTCGAACCATTTTGCTTCGCCGAGGAGCTCATCACTCCTCTGGGTCCGACAGACACCGTAACATATTTGGGCATTCCCTTTACATTCAAGGGGAAAGGGGTCTTCAACCACAGACAGCATCTGCTCAAACTGCTCGATGAGGTGACACGTGCCCCATCGAATGGAGATCACGAGGAACTACCTGATACCGAGGCTGACGTATTCGCTCGTGCTCGGCCAAGTCCACCGAAATACGCTCAAAAGGTTGGACAGCTATATCAGGCAATATATTCGTGGCTGGCTACGTCTACCGAAGGTCACCCCGATCAGCTACATCCACGCCGGTAAACAACATGGGGACTTGGTATCCCAAGTCTGAGCGCAACAATCCCGATGCAGCGGAGAGCGCGTATGGAAAAGCTCTTTTCTACCCACTGCCGAGTACTACGCAATGCAGTCAACGATTCCGCATTTGGCAAGATTGTTCGGGATCTCAGCCTTCCGATCCGAGTCCATGGTGCATGCGTAAACACCAAAGAAGAGCTGGTGGCTGCTTGGGGTGATAGTCTGTACAACAGCGTTGACGGTCGCGGTTTACGAGAGTTGGTCGCTTCACCCCTTTCGAATTGATGGCTCGTATTTCCAGAACGAGTGTTTC
>SJOL01008250.1:56115-92101 GCA_004794785.1 Opisthorchis felineus | reverse complement strand
CTTATCTGACTGGAACTGTTGGTGGTCTGACTTCGAAAGAGACGTTTCTCTCTTTTACCTCATATTCTCTTGTAACCCTTTCACATTCATCGCTTGCATTTACGTTTTATGTCTGTGAACATGCTCTTCAAAAATAAACGATAATTATCAATGCGTACTAGTAAGTGGAACCGAACGTTGAGTAATCATATCACCGGATAATATGCGCAAATGCCTTAATGAGCGAGGACTTCTATTTGCAGCAGTGTTTCGCTCCTGTACCTCATTATTAAGCAATAAAGCGTGCACATGCAATTTAGTACTTCTTATAATCTCCATAAATAATGAAATCAAAACCGCCTGATGTGCATTCGAAAAATATTCCAAACGGACATTTTCCAGCAGACTGCGTCAGCTAATCCACTTTTAAATCCACGTATGCGGCGTGTCTCTGCGATCAAACTCGCGCCACGGATAATCCTCCTCTTATCATTGACAAGAGTAAATGCTAGATATGACCTTTCGAGTTTGACGACGTCATTTACCGACTTGCCGTGCCATTGTGCATAGAAACCACGTTCCGGGAAATGTGATCAACCTTTCTTTCCATTGTGCTTGAGTAAAGGGATTGCAAAACAAATGTACACTTCCCAAGCCTACTTTAGAGCTGCCAAAACTTGGTCAGATCCCCACAAAACCTGTCTTAAAACCTCCGGGATCCAAGCAGTGTAACATATTCGTAACTTCAGCGCAAGTAATTTATTATATAATAACCTTATCCCAACTATGAAGAGATGATGCACCGTATCCCTAAATCATTATGAAAACCGAACACAAACGCTAAAGCTATTGCCTTATGCAGTTAAAAAGGAGTCAACAAGAAATGTCCGTGGTGAATTATTGTTGCCACAAGTCGAGAATTTTGAGCAGTCGGGTTTTTGTGGTTTACTACTCAAACTACGGGATAAACCGTTTTGTGGCTTTTGCATAGTGAAAGTAAACCTCTTCCATCTACTTATCATTTTTATTCAAACACAAAATGATACGAAAGCAAAGGCACTGTGAGCATGTGATTCCAGCTTACGGTAAAAACCGGTGTGTAATGCCATTTTTGAAACTGCGGTTGGATTGTGTGTGATATCTTTGTTGACCGAACACGAAATGAACAAGTCAGCGGGTCATGCATATGCTGTTAACAGCACGTCCACCGGGTGGCACTTGTATTCTTGCCAATTGAAATAAGCATGATTTTTCCGGCCAAGTTGATCTTTAACCATAAACAGACTAAAAGTTATTTTTGAACACGTGAAAAGGCCGTGCGTTCAAAATACTTTCAAAAAACAAAGAGTTTGATGCTGCTCAAGAGGTGCCTGCTGTGCAGAGCCACATTAGCTGTCGGAGAGCTGATGCCCCCCACGAGTAAAGCCAGCTCCCCTTTATCGGGTAAGTCAGAAGGTTGAATTTTCGGCTCCGGATTTGAACGCACCTCACTCGACTGATTTCCAGCAGACCATAGTCCTTACATTGTTAGGTCAACTGGTGCAATCAATATAGATTCATCTGGTCGCGGTAAACAGCGTTTGTTTGTGGCGTCGGCAGAAAGGCCGCATCTCTGTAGAACACAGCTTTTATCAAGATATGTTATTATTGCTTCCGTCAGCAAGGGTTTCATGATTTCTTGCTGGTGATGTAAATCCACAGGTTGGCGGAATGAGGCCTCGGGGGGCTCGTCTTGGGGTCCAGTTTTTGTTTGACTTTCAAAAGAAAAGCAAATGAGGAGCGACTTCTTCAGTTGTATGCAGAACACCTTGTGTTTCTAGGCCGTACATACATACTGCACAAGCGTTCACACCTTGTGACTCGGATGCCGCCAATTCCAAACCATCTGTGGACCCATTTGGACCATGTGGTAATCGGCCACCTACAGATATTTTTCATTTTCATTCATTTTGATAGTTACAAAGCCAACTATTTCATCACTGCAAATTATCTCTGTGACTCACCAATATCGAGTTAACTTGGCAAAAACGCCTCCAGAAATCGGCTATGATTGTTGTAATTCACAATACTGAGCTAACATTAATGTGTGTGACGCTTTGGTGCTAAAACATTTACTATTTTTCACTGTTTTTCGTGCTGTGGTAATCAAGCTACTAGCTTGTTTTATCTAAGAACCCTTCAATTCTTCTGTATCACATGGTCTAGCAAGATCACCTGGGGCCAAAGCATCTAATTTTGAGGTATCCTAATGCTGAACATATTAAACATATGCCATGTGACACTTATGGTTTAATAATGAACTCCTATTTTGTGAATAGTGTGGCCTCCATCCAAACAACGAGTGCGCATTTTACATAGTCTTAAAACGATCGCTTCCATTGGTAGACATGAACCAGGTTTAGAATGTGTCTAAATCATAATGAAGTCGCGCACGCTATTGAGCTGAACTTCAGAGGAAGCTGAACTAGCATTCTGTTAATTGTGGCATCCCGCTACTTTGGTAAGCGAAGCACTAATTATTCATGTATGTCCTTGTTGCCACTTCAGAAGCTCATAAAGTCACGATGGACATTTCAGTATATGAATATCAGACCCTCCAATTGACATAGCCTCCCGATGAGGCTAGATTTAAACTGAATCGCCTGATCCCATGCAAACGGTGAGCTCCGCCGTCACTTAATTTAGAGGAAGACGGGTGGTGAGCAAACCAAAACTCTGAATTATACGTTTGTATATAAAGAGGCACAAAATGTCACAAATAAACACCACTTGGAAGGTGACCAAATTTACCCGACTCTAATCAATTAATAGCCAACGGCCACGATAACCACTACGTAGCGTCATGATTATTCAAGAAAATGACACTCTTACATAGTTAAACCAATAAACACGCTTAATCGGATGCAGCTGTCTGCCTCATTAAGACGTCAAAAATTACACCGAACAAAAGATGTTATTTGGTCTGTATGGGCATGCATACTTGTTTGTCCTCGTTTAACTGTTTTCGCCATGTTATAATGTGCAAAAAGTACACCCATAAATTTCATAAAGCACGCAAAAATTTATATTCAGAAATGCAGCTGCGTAAATCATTTATTCAGTTTCTTACAAAGCGGGATTTTAAAAGTCTCCCTTGGGATTGCTTGCCACATAATTTGGTTAATTCGGCTCAACAAAGGCTGTATTCAAACCCTAACTAGTCCTCAGATTAAGATTTGCAGCAAGTGGAGAACACTAACGTTTATTGAGATTTGGGGTCCAGATTGCATAGTTATAGTGACCTAGGTGGTATGCTTGATAGAAATACGACTAGCTTAATTATGTGTTTCAGATATGCGACCGGATTGTGACTGCCACTTTGTGGAAAGAATGATTACCACATTTTCTGCCTCTTGTCTTTATTCTGAAATCATTTCAACATCGGAAGTGCATGTATATGTAGGGTAACCATTAATGCGAGCCGATTAACACATGCGTACAAGCTAGAATCATCTGGCCTGTGTTACAGAATAATATGGTTTAGTTAATCCCTGGTTGAAATTTGGCGATGCACTTTGCTGTGTAGAAGTCGCATATCCGTGCAACGTTCATGCTGTCAACTTACGCTTTGAACGTATCTTCCAAGGAGGTGCTATTACCTACAATTTACCCAAATGTATGTCACGTTATTCTGGGTACATTATCTCATGTGATGCATTGAACCAATCATGAGGCTGCTTCTAGAATTGGTGGAAACGGTTAAATGGTGCTTTCCCATAGTAATTGCTTTTCTTTAGTTAATTCTGAAACGCTATCACAGATTTCGGTTTCCATTTTCGCTTTGGTGGCATGTTTGACTCGAAAAGTGATTCCAAGCCGGGACAACTGCTGAAAAGTCAAAATTTTGCTCAGAAAATTTGAAGACTTCTAGTTTGGAAGGTCAGCATACATCTTTTTTTTTCAAGCGGAACGTGAGCTACTAAGGAGATGCATGATTCTAACCTTGTCAAAATTATCGGTGTTTCACGTACACCATTTGAGGTAATGCAGTAAGCATTGAGGTTACTTTGCTGAGTTTACTTTATTTCACATTCACATTGCTTATTATAGACCTGACCATACACAACCTTTGGGATGATTCGATTTCCTGTTCACACGCCAATATCGAAGCCCGAATGCCATTGAAACACACTTGGCATAGTCCACGCATATCAACCTTTCGGTTCTCACAGGTGTTAGTACTCACGACATGTTGCACGTCTACTTCTAGTGGACTTGTCTCTCTTTATGGCGATTGCCGTTTGGTGTAAAATGCAAAAAGCACCCAAATGCGCGGGGGGTGCTTGACACGGATAGATGCAAAATGCGCTTTTCAAGTTTGGCAGCGTCTCGTTGGAGGATTTTAAGGTCACATTCTTGCGCGCAACTTAGTATTTACTTTTGTCCACAGAATTTAGAAGGCCGCATGAGTTACAAAATCAAGATGAAAAGCATTTTTGTTCAATGTAAACGAGCAATAAGGTAAACAGGTGTGCGCGAAGCACACAAAAGACAAATGAAACAGCAAAGCTGTTTACGCAAGTAAATTTGTGGTACCAATTTTCATTACTCGTTATTCATTTGAACTAGTGGCCTAGCTTTTCTCACTTTTTCAGTGTGACAATTAATATGCTATCAAATATTGATTTTCAAAAGCCGCAAACTAATTCGCGGATAATGGCCGTCACGATCTGCTGACATTTTTTCCTTTGTTTTAGTCGAACTCTACGCACTGTGTCATGCGATGCTCAAGTCGACAGACATGAATACGATTGTGTGCAACTGTTGGCAGAACCGCTGAAAGTGGCCACATGTCATGGTTCCTCGGTAAACTCGGAGTGGAAATGTTTTTCCATTTTCGATTTCCACGGTTACATCTCAAATTATAACCGGAAAAGTATTTATTTACTAATAAATTGCAAGAGGACTGCATTTTCCGCTTTGTAATCAATGGCTATGAGCGGTTAGATGCCAGACTATCTCCAAAACGTTTAGTAGCGAACAATACTTCAAAAGGACCACACATTCACAACCTTCACAACCACCCGTTAACGTGCCACAACCGCGATGGCACATACAGTGGCAATAACTACATAAAATCAATCAGGACGCTGCATAATTAAAAACTGTCCGGCAAATTGTACTATTTTTCGTGGATACATAAAATTTGCAAAACAAGTGCCGTGACGCACTGGTCCGTGAATCTCAAACAAACTACATTTCGGAGTCCCAATTCTAGCAGCACTACGAAACAATTGCAAAGAGCGCAGTGGTCAGCTTCCTGTAGATCATGTGGAAATCTACTGTTATATCGCAGATTTCACGAGCGAGTTTGAATGCTTTCGTAATGAGGCGTGACGTATGTACGCAAGCACCACGCAAAGGTAGACGTATAAAATTAACGAAGCAACTTTCTAAAGAATAACAATGGATCCAACCATTATAAATTGCGGCGGAATATCTTTGGTTGATCATCAGTGCTTAGCCTGCTCCAAGGTGCAGGTTGTGAGAACAAATAGAACAGGGACAAATTTCTGAGTCAATTTGATGCAAATCGGGTGACAGAGGGTGCGAATTGGGGGTGCTTGTAACATGCATCTCTCCCACCTCATGTGAAGTTGTACAGGTAGATCGTTTATACAAAACGTGTGTACTTTAAATTAGCTACGCGTACAAGGCAAAACCACAGCCAACCAAAGTACAAGCCTGCACGAATGTGAAATAACGTTTCCTCCCCTTTTTAATGGAGAGCAAAAAATGCATTCTAAACTAGCCACTGGAAAAATGGTTTGGAAATAATTTCAACCCACTTTGTAAATATATAGAATCTAACAAATGCAAGATCCAAAAAACTGGAATATTTCTGCCAAGCAATCAAGACAGTCGGATAAAACTCCATGGTTGATAACTGAAGATTCGAATCTAAAATAATTTCTGAAGCGCTGGCTTTCTGGATGGAGCTACTGCGCGAGATTTTATCTCACAGACGTGAACTTGTTGTGTTCAACACATGCAATCAAACAATTGCGTTCTTTTACTGACTACGTAGCACGCAGCAGCCCTCGGTTTCGTGGATACCAAAGGCTTTTGCCATGTTTCGTTGAATATCCAAAGTGATGCTTTCCTGGTTCTTCTCTACAAAAGTACCCCGATTTGTTTAGACGGATTGGGGATACATCAAGACGTCTTCGATCTGTTCCTTGACGTTGAGAACTAACCTTCAAACGTTCGGTAACTAGTTGTGCTACGCATTTGGGCAAGTGCTTGTTACGTTTCCTTTGACAAAGACCGCAACGTTAGTGAAAAGCAGTATAATTGAATGTCAACCAAAAAACAAATTATTGTGGTAACATGAACAAATAGGCTTTTGTCGGTGAACTGATCCACAGTTGATTTTCGCGCTGTGAGGCAAAATGATGGGAGAAAAGGCTAAATGAAGACATGAATAAAGTTGACTGGTAATGTAAAAATAACTTCTTGATTAACAGTTGTTTTCCACGTTGAATATTATGCGTTTACTAGCGTGCACTTATCCGGAAAATTAAAAGTGATTACTGGTGTCTTGGATTTTAGTAAGAGATCTGCGCGAATAAGCTATATTTAATACACCGTCCGTTTGAACCGTCAGATATTACAAAGTGTATTATGTCAATCTTTTACGGATAGTAAAGTTTATAACGTTCATTTGCGTGTGGAGTTGCAAAATTATTGCATCCGACGGTTACGTACCCAGATTCATGATTATGAAAATGATTTACAGGCTTCTCACGCTATTTTTAACAGAAGAGGACTTAAACTATCTATTCACGAGAATTGCTTGGACGGTTTCTCCGAATACTTTGCTGATGCTAAACTGGCTTTTGAGTTTTAGAGTTACATAACGAATGGCTAATGCATCTTCCATTCGGTAAGTAGTTTATCCAGGGTGAAACTGTTTCCTCCAGTTATATGGCCATAGATCCGCGAAAATTTGTTCTGTAAAAAAAACCTGGAAAAAATCAAGATAAAGTAGCTTTAATGACCTTCGACATTGTTTATGGCATTTGTTGTGGTTTCGGTCTTTTCCCTTATGTGTCAGGCCTGTTTATATCAAGCGTGACCACTGATGATATCTATTTATTTCAGTTGTGCTCCACAGATTATGCGAGTATATCATGAAATCACTGAGGGCTATTGTAAAATGGTGACGTCTGTAGGACCATCGAAATTAAGTGATAGGAGCCACTTGTGCTTCCGCAATAGGTTTGAATATTATGACTTCCATGCCCTGGACATTCAGCAGCTTTCCAGTACAACCACTACCTATCAGTACACTTTCTGTGTAACCTGTGGAATTGGGGTAACCCTTTGCCATCAATTTTAAAACAGCTCACCGCATAACATGCTTACCGTTATGGTAGATGTGTCTCTAAATGATAGAATGGAGATATATTCCGTCTCAATATATTGGGTAGAAGTTACGTTTTCTTCTGCCTATTCGAAATTTTCACTTGGGCTCTAAAATTGTCATCCTTAATTTCTAACGTCAGAAAATGAGGCAAAGACTCGGTGTTTTCTCCATTCTCAGTTGACGAGTGCATACCATAGCACAGTGGTAACCAGTCTTTTCAAAACCAATCTTCTGTATTTTACGCGGCTTTTTTGTACCAAATAACTGTGGAAGCTCGCATGTTGACTCCAATGAAAAATGTCATATATAGTAGTCAGCAATGTAGATTCCATAACCATTAATTGGGGTTTGCAGTTTCAATATGTATCAAGTCCCCATGAATTAAAAACCTTTTCTATGTTTGTGTATAAAAAAACAATTGATCTAAACTTTTTGCCTTCGGCTTACACGTCGCGGGTATTTGGGAAGCGAACGTCGGTTGGATTTGAAAATGTTTAAAATATTCTAAGAAATAAAAGGCTGCGTATTTGACAAAATTGAGCAGTATGTAAAAAACATTGTCTTCTTGTATAACAAATATCCGTGTACGTTTTTATGTAGTGTCTACAGTGAATATGAAGCAACACCAAATAGATTCTCCCGCAGGACTTGACCAGTAAGTGAGTGTGCAGAAAATGGCACTCTAACAAACACGGACCGTTGCAAAATTAAACCAATATGTTTTCACTAGATCAAGTGAGAATTTTGGCTCTGTCCTAAAAGATCTTATTCAAAACATGATTTGTGAGCCAAAAATAAAGACACTATTTATATTATGGTTGGGAATGGTCACTCTGTGTGCTCTTCAGTGTCGCTGAGCATCACCGGCAACGTACTGGTTTGAAACAATTTCGGCCGAACTGAATGTTCGACTAGTCCATTTCGAATGCTATTGAAATTTGTCCAATTAAGATGGAAGTCATCAGAATAAAAGTCGAGTATATGTTTGAGATTTTCATGATAAATAATATGTTTTTTTTCTATAAACTTGTGCATATTAATCGAACTTGGTAATTGTGCACGATCTTGCTTAAGTCAGCAGATGTAGCCGGTAAGAATTGCATCATATATTTTGAATATGACAGCTATTACTTTGCACATGATTGCAAACCGGTTTAAATTGTCTTGCGTGAGGAACAGCTAATATGTAAGTTTTGTATCAACATGGTAAACTTCGTGTTATTCATCTTAAACTATAGAATACTCACGGGTGCTACCATTCACTGCTGCGTATCCTTCATCGCCACCTACAAACCGGAAGGAGCAAAGCAGTGGAACGATTAATGATGTGGCTGTAATTCATCGGTTTGTTGAGCAATGAGCCCTGCTGGTCTAAGCCATCTTGTTTAGAATTAGCGTCGTATATCGTGCAGCGACAGAACAATCCTCCTTCACTTTTACAGTAGGAGTTAAACTAATGCGGCTGTTAGACTTAATTTGGCAGATTTCTTTGTGCGCCTTATAATTTCTCGATCGTAAACATGCACAAAAGTGCATGGGGTGGATGTTCACTTATAAGATAGTTACAGGCTTGGTGATTGCGTAAATCGTGCCAAAAACTAAAAACAACCTAGAGACAAATTAATCGATCGCTATTCAAGATTTGAAAACAAACAAATGTGAAGTGAATAAGTGGCATTCCTGCGAAAAGTTAACATCTTATTGCAACGTACGTCACAATGACGAACTGAGGCTTTACTCGAAAAACATTGGATTATCCAAGAACTCCTGGTGAAAGTTTGTTTCGGACAATAATCGCTACATCGAGTTAACGCACTCCGATTTTCCCCAAATGCATAGTCAGTCAATGCATTCTTAATCCCTGACGCAAGACACATTTATCCACTTGCTTGGTACTCTTTACTCTGCCACCACACTTTGAAAGGGATAACTGAATCCAATTCTTCCGCATCAGTTAGCCATCTTTTACGGAATTGTGGCGTATATGCTCACCGATCAAGCGCAACAAACCAGCTGGTTTATGTCGTTCGCACACTACACTTTTCAGAGTCGATGGGGAGCCCCTCGCGCCTACACCTCAAGGCATTACTCCAGCTTGATTGGAAGAGGGAAAACGTTCTAATATATTGTAGATCCTGGAGGAATTTTCCACACTAAAACGGTGCAAGAACAAATCCACAGCCTAGCAATTTCAGCTCCTTGGTGTTCTCTAGCATTATTTGATTTGCTTGGAGCAATCTAGGCTTTGCCCTGGCTAGTGTTGCATCAACCGTATCTTCAAATTGAGGCACGTGTTGTAGTCAAAGCACTGCTCACTTAGACCTGCATTTGACTGCACAAATCTTCAGAAAACGTAGCGCTGTCTGCCAAAGTGTGTGTCTTCTAAATTGACTCTTTTTTACCCAATCCTAACGCCCCAAATGGCATTCAATCATACGTATTTATAACGCCAACGATATGACTCTCCATCGATAAAAAATATGTTAAATTACTGAATTATTCTACTAAACAGTTCAGTTTGAGCTACACAGCCCGAAATTTTGAAGCACTCCTGCAAGAGTGGGTGGGATAAAATCCAAACGTATCTTGCTGGTGAACCAATAGACATGGTAGATACGTTTGTTCATCTCAGCAGCCGCGTAGATCCTGGCAGACTTTGGACAAGATTACTTCCCATAGTGGGATTTTTAGGACAGCGTTTGTTATCATAACACACCAAAAGTATAACTCCCAAGAGTAGTGTGCAGAGCAGTGGTCCAATCTGTTCAAATCAATGGATCAGATATATAGCTCCGCTTGACCATAGGCTTCTTCGAATCCTTGCTCCAATCTGATAGGAATGTTAGACAATTAATCCTCTAGTGCATTAGAGGTTTTCAGGGGGAGTTCATTCTCCCTGTACAGATACGTTTATCCAATTCCACAGGTTACCTCAATAAGGCCGCTTCATTCTTATGTCAGTGGACCGCCTGTTTAGTAATGCCTTCTCTGACCAGCCTGGTGTAGGATTTTGCGGTCAGATCACTGCCTCGAAACCGTCTATGAAAACCCTCATTTGTTAACTCAGTTGCGGTGTTAAGTGCATACTTACCCCATGAAGACAGTGAGAATAGTTAGATCAGCGGTTGACATGCCTGAATGACATGCCTGAGTCACTTGGCTACTAATGACCCTGAAACAAAGCCATCAACTTCACTTCGTATCTTTCAATCCCTGCAACACCGTAATGAAGAACCGTTGAAAATCAGGGATTTGATTAAACGAACACTTCTCATGCTTCCCTCAAGTTCGCTTATTCGACTTATACTATTTGAAAAAAGCAGGAACACCTCTAAACACTGAATTTCGACGCACGGTATATAAAAAGAAATATGACTGAACTGCACTTTGTCGGTGACTAAGGAAAATACCATAAGTTGTCGGTATCATTATTCTACGCTCCGTTCAAGGTTAATCAGAACTGAGGGTCTGCTATAGAATGCTCAAGGCCCCCGGACATGTGTATATATTCCAGCTGCAGTGTAGCAAATATTTCACCCGTTGTCTGCGAGGCTAAGTGAAGCCAAAAACCACTGATATGTAGTACCAACTATGGAGCGATGCGAAAAGCGTTTTACAATGCAATCTCAGAACTGCTTTACGCACCCACATGTTCGATTGTAAAGATAACTAATTCACTTGACATATAAGCTTTTCATACGGGCCAGATGAGGGAAATTGTACCACCGAAATATAACGGAAAATTGGTCACACTGAAGACCGAATAATCTTAGTGAGGCCGCACAACGGTCGCCTGTGCACACGGCGTCCTCAGTCACCTTGATTATTGGTTTCTTCGTATTAACAAAGATGACCATCTAATCTACAGTTTATATAACGGAAAGCTGTGGAAGTGGAACTACAAACTACGTAGCTTCCAGGGTCTTAACTTACCCTAAACGCATTTAAGTCTGATCTTCTCCCACCCTGGTTCTCGAAAATCTCCGGATCAAGTGTTGCTGCAGTTTGAATTCGTAGTTTACACGTCAGTTTTAGTCCATGTTCGGTTTTGCAGCCATATTTATTTAACCTGCAATCTCCAGAGATTCTGACCAATCATTTAAGTTTGCTTTGCAATGAAAGGTTTGGAGAATTATCCAAAGCCAACCGAGTTGGCCATGAAGTTGCTACTGTGCTTACCAGTGTTAAATATTTCACCAGCAATATGTGGAGCTGAAGACAATAAATTTGTATTTGGGTGTTGGAAATAAACATTACAGTTTGCCGAATACTTCCAAATGGACTTTGAGCCGTATTTATACTTTTATTGATTGTGAAGAAGCTGGTTGTAAATTTTAATCAATTGTCACATAATATATTGTTTCTTCAAAGTTAATAATATTTCATCAACAAGGCAGCGTGCCCACAACTGCAGTCAACCACCGTCTTAACGATTCATCTGGTTCCGCAACGAAATAATGATAAAATGCTCAGGGAACAACGTGATCTGTAGGTAACTGTTCTTTAAATATCCTAACTGAAGCGTTTCACGCAAAAGTCCTCCGTGAATAGCTAAAATATCCGGCTGTCTTATCCGCCACCATCTCCCATAGAACTCACACGACTCTTCCAATCAACGTCATAGTAACAATGAATAAAATCAACTTAAAAGCTCCCACTCTCAGAAGCACAGAATTGCAAACCAGGTAAATGGCACTCAGCTCATGACGTCACTATGCCGGTACCAGATAAGAGCCAACACAAGAAAAATTCATCAGATTATGCGTGCAAGTTTAAGTGTAACCCGAACTGTGATTATTATGACCCAATGGAAAGTATGTTCTTCGTTGTTGTGAACAACTCGAAATATTCAAGTGACAGTTTTCAACCGTCTCACGTTCCCGCAAAATGAAGGCATTTGTGGATTTCATCATTAGAGTGACGGCGCCCCACAGTATGAATGAATTCGAACAATCTACCTGGAAGTTGTGAACCAAGCCTGGGTGGACGAGTTAAAGCGCAATTGCAGACGCAACAAAAGATGTGTACCACTGTGGGTAGCAAACATAATAGCCCGTTGGATTTAGGCTTTGGTTTCTCCAAATGAGTTGGCAATGAACCGGTGTCCCATTGCGCATGACGCGTTTATCTGAGCATTATGAACGCAAGCAAATTTTCCTTGTTAGTAGACAGGGATACACCATCAAAACGTAGCTTCCGAAATAGCCTATTGCTTGTCCCACCCACCATGAGTCCTTCATGGGAACCGTTGCTAATTTCACATGTGTCGCATACAGTTAAAACCTGCGTCCAAAAATGGATCTACCAAAACGAAGGTAGGTTCTATTGGCTGACGAAATGTTATTACAGTCGAGAATTACCGGCAAATGCAGTTTGAAGTGCGAGAATGTATGGAGTAGGAATACTTGTCATCTTTTGTACGTGTCCTTTTCTGCTGTTTCTATTATAAATAGCCGTTTGCAAAATTCTTCTATGCAACGTACAGCAAATTAAATTTGCTTGATTGCAGGAGGTTCATGGAAAAGCAACCCGCTACACTGTATGTTTGCAAATCTTGTGGGCAACAGTGTAAATCTCGCTCGACGCACAAGAGGCTGTATGGAACTTACGAATGGTACTATTCACTACTGAGTTTTCTTCATCGTCATCTAAAAATCGGAAGAAAAGTTTCAATCATTTAATTAATTATTTGGCTATGCAGGTATGGACCAACTGTTGAGCGGTGCACCCTTCTGTTCGAGACCGCCTTGTTCAAGCCAAGATTCGGGCTTCAGGAGAAAAATGTCTAGTTGTTGTATTTAAAAATCACTCATCCTAAATGCACTGGTAATCATTTAAAGGACGATTTAGAACAAATGAGAATTTTCCTCAAATAATGAGATGTCACTGGATGTAGATTGTCATATGAAGTAAAAAAATTAATCTATGTGAATTTTCCCATGGGTTTTCGACTGTAATTTAAACCATAATTCACAGTTCGGAAGGGAGTGATGGGGATACCAATGCAGGTGAACAGCACAGCTTCCTTGAGTACGGAGTTGAATTATTGCCCCACACGAGCTACGCGGCTACAAGCTATTTTCGACATAAAAATCAAACTATCATTTTCTCAGAATTTTGATACATGAAAATGATATCCAACTTTTCTGAACCGTCTTGAATAGTAGACATTAATGAACAAAGACTTCAAAACGGTTTCATACTATCTGCACCGACCTTCAATTACACACGCGAAAGACGTTTTGACACCTGACTGGACACTGTTCGCATGTTTTTATCAGTCGCAGTAGTGGTATTAACAATAGAGCAGTATACCAGGCTTTAACGGTGTTTTGAGCCACGATTTCCGTGTTAGTCTTGGTTGCAACAGGAATTGCAGGCTTGCTGCTGTTGCATGCTCTTACTGGATTCCACGGAATGTCCCACGGTTCAGGTGCAACATATTCGGGAAATATCTGGGGGCAAGTCAACCTTCCTCTTCTGAATTTTCCGCTTTTGGTATTTGTATCTAAATCTGTGTGTAAAAGCTTCAACATGGTATCGAACGGGACAGTGGTTGAGTACATTTCTAAATGTGTGGGTTCTCAACGATTTTGTTAATTTTTATTTTTTTAGGAAGTTGTTTGCTGTACAGAAAAATGCTGTATTTTCATCGATGCACTTTTACTGCAGTACAGCATTTCATGCTGCGACGTTTTGCATTGCTAATGAACATAGATTAGTTTTCACTGAATTGCTCCTCCCGTATTTCTTAGTTGACTTTACTCTGGATTGAATAACTTTTTTGACTAGGGTGCATAATGGGTTGAAATTAAAACCAGTTATCAATTTACCCGGCTTTCTTCTATCTTGAGAAGAAACGTTAGGCCCACATATTATTTGCTTATTTGCATTTCAGCATGTATTAATGGACCACGGACCCCCGTCTTCTATCCTATAACTCAGCAGCAGCTGAGGAAAGATTACCTGGTTTTCGAGTTAAATTTATGGTTTGAAGACTGAATGGTTTATTGCAACCGTAGAATGAAGAACATTTGGCGGATGTATTAAGCTTTAGGGAGCACGAAATCCATTCTGGAATAAGATCATTTTTCCTGCGTGTACTATTGTACACTCTGGCAGATCATAACGGAAACACTCATTGTCAGAAAACTGCAAGGATTTAAAATATGGTGACCTCTTAAGCTGTTCTTGCAGTGGGTGCTACATGGATTTTTGGGTATGGACAGACCAGCCAACTAATAAATAAAGGCCTTTCGGTCAGTGTGGAACAGGCGGATCAATAAAGCACATCAAATGAACTCCAATCGAGGAATCAATTTTGTTTGATTGTTGATTGTCAACTCTTTACATACCGTGATCGCCAAGAAAAGCTCCAAATACTGAGGTGATTTTGGGGACAAATGGGGTTTCTAATTAGGCAAATCAACATAACGCACGCCTATAAAGTTTGAAATTCATACGCAATAGTTTTCGGAAGTTGTAAAAATTATCTAATGAAATGTTGCGGAAAACAGTTTAGACATCCTGATATGCTAGTGGGATGGTGTCACAAGTCTAGTTTTGTAAATCTCTTATCTGCCATAGGTTTTGGAACCGATACTCGGTTCCACTTGAAACGCGTAAGCGTTGGACAGCTCATCCTTAACCTCGTTGTCAGGTGAAAAACCGAGGTCACTTGTCAAATTGAATGAGAGCGAGGTAAAATCGCATTGTGCACATTTCCAAAGGTATATTAATATCCAGCAGCTGTTCATTCAACGTCAGAGGGAATTTATCCTAAGTGTACTGTGCCTGTAAAAGCGGCTAATTATTTTAAGCTCTTGAGAGAACTTGCTGGAATTTTGGCTCATAAGTCTGTCCTTTGGCCACACTCCACGTTGCCAGTGTAACCAGTGAAACCAGTAAATACGTTAGCAAAAGGTCTACGAGAGATCTTTTATCTATGTGTTTAATTGGAATATGTTTAAATGAAATAAATCAAGGTGCGTTTTCCTAGTGCCGCATAAGTACGCTCCACGGGTGCTAAATTTATTTGCCTAAACAATTGTTAGTATGGAACTTCACAACCCACTTAACTCGGCCGAAAATATCAAGTGAAAATGTTAAATTCATTTAGCAAAACTTAGGTGGAATTGTTGCCGTCAAACCAATGACAAGGTGTGGGCTTTCTCTTTATTCTGAGTGGGTTTCTGGGAAACGCAATGCCCAAAAGCACAGATGTACTATCCCTCTGAGTAAAAACACAGTTTCACCACCAAACTTTAACATATCAACAACATTTTTGAATGGGCAACCTACTGGCAGGTCTGTTGAATTCGAACTGTGGTAACGGATCCACTGTCACTGCGGATGGGGCGAAGAACAAATTAACGAATTCATGCCTTTTTTAAGAAACATTTAATAAGATTACTGACGCTGGCTTTGAGTTACAGTTAATACGGCGACTGTGAGTTTGCCTAGGCAGAGAACTGATTAGCAGTTTTCTTCCGCTGGTAGCGCGTTTGCAATGGGCGGCGGAATAAATGAGATAGTTTGGTGAGCCGAGCAATACCACTGATGATAGCATACAAATGGATATTTATACAAACGAGTTGGGGCAACAAAATCATGCAAACAACTAGGAACTACAGATACTTTGTAGCTGACGCATTATCAGTATGTGGAAGCGGGATAAAAGTGTCGTTTCGTTTGTCCTAGCTCAATGATCTATTGTATGTTAGGTCGACTGCACCTGGCGCATTCTCAGTGTAGGTAAATTATTTCACCTACTGGACCGAACTACTGGCCCAAGCTAGACCCGTTTTCTACGTGCATTCACAACGCATTCCCATTATATGTAGGCGCGACGAACTCCACAGGATGATAAACCTTCCAAATGCGACGTTTTATTAGCAAAACATTCAGCTGGTCACCTCTGAGTAAATGTACATGCTGCAAAGAAAGCAGTTCCATGCACAGGAGTACCTTTTCAGGGATTTTGAGAAAGCGAATATTTGTTTTCCGCCTGACTAGTGAAGTTTCAAAATTTAAAGATTTTTGGCTAATAGCTTAGGTTATCTTAATTTCTTTGACATTCATATTCTCCAGGATAACTGACCTTACTTCATTTTATGAGTACATCTCCTGTTTTCTTCAACCATTCAACCAGACAAAGCATCAAACGCAAGATCACTTTAGACACCCAGAGTTCTGCTGCCACACACGGAATAGGCGAAGCCGTAGATCTCTGAGTCTGTCTTTATTTTATCCCTAATTTATTAGCTTACCAAATGTACACGATTGTTTGGGCTCTTTCATGTCATAATTCAGTCCCAAGAAAATTTCATCGGTAGGTAAGTTCTTCAAGGATTTTCTTTAGCAGCCCAAATTGTTTTTATTCAACGATTTGTGGCATCGTTCGGTGACGCCGAAGACATCGTTGGGTGGCAAATGTATTCCGAAATAAATACACAAATAGGGGTTGAGGCCTATCATATTTTCCTTCAGTCCATATCTCGGAATGATCAAGTCGGTGAAATTCGTTAAACAGATCCCAAAAAACTAAATGGATAACGAAATAATTGTTTTAAATGTGTGATGGTTTGTATGCGGATGACTTGGCGGATATAAAAAAAGTGCGTTTCTCTGTGCACAAAGAAATTGAATTTTAAGTCTGTTGAAACGGAAAGCAGCAACGTACCATTTGGTAAACCATGTGCAGACATTTCATCTAAAATAGCGAATGTTGGATTTACACTGATCAGTATAAACAATCCACCAAATTGTTTGAAAAAATTGTCTAGCCATCTGTACATTCCGAATGACTGTAGTATTGCAAATCACATTCCTAGTGTAGTCAAACAAATTTATCCTCTGGGAGACGTTTGTCTGCCCACTTTTCTGTTCTTTAGATGTATGTTTTGTTATCCCTTTTATCAGTAAACATTTTGCTTTCCCGCGGCAAATCTGCCATCAATCTCTCTGATGAAACTACCATCATCGGGTTCAAATCTGAGTTGATTAACCTGGTTAACCTGCGTTGATTGCCTAATCAATAACCTGTGTTTGTTGAAAACAATGCAGCCCACCGTATGGGCCATAAGTCTCCCAGAAAAGCCCAATTACGTTAACTACTAAATGAACCCCTAATGATGCACAACCCACCCCGGCAGAATGTCCATGTCTGCATTGTCTTGTTTATTATGAATCCAAATTAGGAGCAATTGTAGTGGAATCAGGCGGCAACTTTGACCATGTACATGCGAGTGTGGTTGGTTTTGTATGTCCCGTCGTTGTTTTAGTTATTTACTAGCTAGAGAGAACACATACAGTTTCCTGAATACATCAGAATTCATAACATTTGTGCATCAAATATGCATCGGATAAGTCCTCCGTGTGAAAAATAATTTTTCACAACCAAGTTGGCTGACGCTGTAGGACGTATATATCAGAAAACTCTACAACTTATTATGTAGTTCATCAATATACAGTGGTTTGCATTCGCACACGTGAGTAGCTCCAAAGACTGCTGAGCGCATTGAATAACTAAGTGGGTCTGACTGGAAAGTCATCCAATTCATCGTGGGCAAATAAGATCTTTTTAAAATTCCGGTTGACATATCAGGCTTGATCCAAATAATTTATTTTCATGGAAAAAAACATGAATCTAAGTACGGTCAAAACGCGTGAGGTCTATTACAAGCCAATTGTCATGCACACTTTCAATACCGAGCATAAACCATCAACAAAATACTAACTGAAGTTTGCATTTGTGATGCTAGTCATCAGTAGTGCTCGGTTTTGGGCTGCCTTTCATCAAAAGGTAGACGAAACTGACCAGTAAGCACATCAGTATGCTAGCTAATACAGTATCTACGCAACCCAATATTAAGCCAGATAAAGTGACCCTTTTGCTAACTGTGGACGAATTGAACGCCTTCGTCTTTTTTGTAATGTTTACCCGCGGCCGGATGCAGAGTATTGTATACTTTTAATTGGTGTCCATAATATTTGAGGTTCAGTAACTACAGCCCAGCTTGAAAGAATTCGTATATCAGTAAGTGTATATAAACCTTCATGAAATACGCATAAAATAATAACTTACCTTTGATTTGCTCACTGATCGCGGGCTCTGTAGATAGGGAAAAATTGTCATTGCATAAATAAAACGGATAAATGCACCATGACCTAATGTATATGAAAAGAAAACTTCGTTTTGTCTATTGCACGCTTTTTTAATGGGACTATAGAAATCGCACTCCGTGGCCGGCTTAATGTTCCAATCATTTTTCCGGTCCACCATATACATTAATTCTTGTGATTCACGAAATGAAATTAAATGTGTACTGTCTCAGCACATGTCACATGAGACAAAACCCGCCTCACGTGAGCAATTCTGCCGGATCATCTAAAGAAACCTGTCACTGCCTATATAAAAATCACAACTATAGCGGGCGTGCACTATTGTCGCGCAAATCCGTTGAGATTTTGATAAGTACACCTAGACCTTGAAAAAGTACGCGCCACCAGGTCCAAACAGCAGATTACTAATAGAGTTTCTCCGTACTACAAAAGCACGAGTAGTCAAAATCGAAATATAACACGGTTGGTGTAATTTCGTTCCGAAAGAGGTTCTGGCTGGTTCACACTATGCACCAGCACACACTCAGACAGACGAAGTAGCCACTTCTCCACCGATTAGGCTAGCAACACTTTGGCGGTAAATATATTCGTGCGTCAACATTTCTGTTGTGTCAGACGTGCTTTGCAGTTAGCTTTCCCGAATGTCGCCACCGTGAAATTACACGCAAGAATTATCTTAAAGGGATTAAAAAGGACGTGTTAAGCACCCTAAATTAGCTCACACTCCTTGTGTATGCATCAAATGCACCCCTACAGGCATCAGCAATTGTTCGACTTCAATGAAAATTAATTAGGTCGACAGCTGCATGTCCTTCAAAGATCAAGTGAACCCAGGTTGCAGGTTACTTTAGCATCCGTACAAACAATGAACTCGACTACTTAACGTTTGTGGAAAACAAACGAATACTGCACTACTACATTCCTGATATCCGTAGAAATCTAATCTTCACGAGGGACAAAAACAGCACACTCCACAATTAGGAGTCTTAAAAGATATTTTACAATTGTCGGAGCTTCCCATGCAGCGTTCTTTCTAGCATTATTGATATGTAAACGATCTGTCGAGAATAAGTAAAGCGTGAACAACATGTATTCATATCTATTATGCCTGATGTTGCAGTTCCCGCAAATGCACTTACCAGGGATTTGCTGGTCGTTTTCTTTCGCTTAATAAGGAGTAGTAGAAGAAATAAATGTGGTACCAAATCTGGGAAAAATTGAGTGCATCAAGATGAAATACCACTTGATAAACTTACGTGCAGGTAGAGCATCGCCTATTTAAAAAACGTGTGTTTATATTTGGTGATACCCAAGCAGAAAAGATTTCGTCAACAGTGTCCACAATGGGAAATCACTCTGTTACTCTCAGTGTCCTCGGCGACTACATAGAAGCTGAAATATGACTAAGGCGCCAATAGTGAACTGCATTATGGATAGTGAATTCTGAGGGGAAGGGTATAGGTTCCACTGTCATGCCATAACAATGGGCAACATAGAAGCGTTCCCGAGACATTCTGTATATGACGCGCTTAGAAAAATCCAGTGTAAATGTAACAGTGGGAATGCATGTAGGTAACTAAAAAATTGCGCCCATGCCTCGCTGTGGCATCGTGCAACTATCCCATAAAAGCACGTAAACTTAGCCATGGTCTGGCCACTCGTTCTTGTCTTCCAGTAAACTTTACGTAGGTCTTGTCTTCTTATCTATTTCACTTGTACAAGTGTACGTATAGAAACAGGTTTATTCCAAAAATTTGACATTTGTTTCAGTTTATCACTTTCCTATTATATTGATGGCACCGAGGTTATTGGCAGAACTCAATTTGAACGGTGTAAATATGGCTTCGGAAGCCAAACTCAGCGTAGCCCACGTGGCTGTTGGAAGGAACCAACAGATTCATCCAACAATATTGTGGCTGCGCACAATGAATACAAATCATTGGAAGGCCTCGTGCATTTCGAAGAAACTAGAAAAAGCCGGATTACTTGCTTCAAGTTGCACCTTCTTGAGTGTTCTTTTCGCATCCTGTGAAACACGCTGTCTGCGAAATGTGCTGAATTTTGCAGTTCATTTTCGTGTGGTGCACCGTAATATATCTTGTTTCAATGCATACTCCCCTCCACACTGTTCTGTTTCAGATGAGCTTGGCATTTTTCTGAGATACCTCAGTGCGTATTTTTGAATTTTTCTTCGGCAATCTACATAATCGGTCTGCTTGTGGAATGCTTGGATTGACGGTTATCAAGGTTGTTCATTTCGGGCCAGCGACTTGCTTTGAGGTCAACGATTGTTAAACAGAGACTAGCCAAAATAAACTCTAAGCCGATAAATTACGCTGTGTCATACCCATAAAATGTTTGCTCATCTGAATGAACATATTTTTTCTTGAAAGCTTGTGTAAATGCAGCTTTTTGGCATTTCGTCATTTGCCTTTAGAAAAGATTATTTTTGGTTTTCTAGTCTTTAGTGTAAAAGACAAGGGGTGGCTGCTACATAAACTTTCACACATAGATGATAACGCATAGTTGATGGGTAAAAATACTTTGCCATTTGCCTGCACAAGTCACGACATATCCTTGTGACCTTCTAAATACTCAATATAGAAGAAAATATTTCACATGTATGCTTACCTAGTCCTTGTATAAGATACGAAAGTACTGGAATGGAAATAAATTTTCCGCTGTTTTCTTAATTGATAGTGCAGGTGTTTTCGCTAAATTGCCTGACCGGCAACTGTTCTACTGATGTCATTATTCTGAAAACTAGGATATGCACTGACGATAAAAATGGAAGTTATGAAGTAGAGCAAGACAAAACAAATTCGTTCGGCTGAGTCGCCAGATCCTGAGCACAAATAAAGATTGCTAATTCCGTCACATCGCTATATATACTTTGATACGATATTTTTACAGTTCAAACACTATAGTACTATTTGTGGGTCTGCCACGAGGAAACAGTCTCACGAAGGACAAATATGATTAAAGAGAAATGCGGTCAGCTTATGTGGTGTACATTACCTAAATTTGGCCCGCAATTGGGAACAAAGTAACGGAGTTTTACTGGTAAAATACGAGCTGTGTATTACTTATCATAGTTCTGGCAAGGATTAGTCCATACAGTAGTCCCCACACTCTCTGATGAAATTAGACAAATAAAATTAATTTGGCGGTCGGCCTTTAGGTTGTCCCCATTCTGAATAATGCAGAAGATTAGACCTTATCTTGTAGCGCTCCCGGGTATTTTGGAAGGCTAACGTAGTTAACGGTAAAAGGTGTCTCTCGTCCATTTGCGGAGGCTCATCAGGATGCATGTGGCACATGGTCAACACCGTGGTAGCATGTTAATCTTGCAGCATAAGACCCGATTTCCAACACTGGCACCGCAATTTATTTTAGGGTGATTTCTAGTGTCTTTCTTAAGCGGAGGTTTGTATAGCTACATTATAAGCAAATCCGTGCATGCACTCAAGTCAAGTTGATTGCTTTTAATGACGCTGTCATTTGATGTCACGGCAAAAACCGGTGGAGATTAGTTAAAAAATAATGGAATGCGCTTCTTGGTGCGGGCAAGATATGTAAGGTAGAAATGCACCCGCGGCCCAAGAATTCAAGAAACTTATCACGCTATAGGGAGCACCCTGTCGTATCGCG
The DNA here is from genome assembly GCA_004794785.1 of Opisthorchis felineus. NCBI lineage: Eukaryota > Metazoa > Platyhelminthes > Trematoda > Opisthorchiida > Opisthorchiidae > Opisthorchis > Opisthorchis felineus. The sequence goes on along the minus strand of SJOL01008250.1, from coordinate 69,939 downwards.
TCCCACGTTCTGTAACATTGCGGCTAGACGAAATACGCACACGTTTTCGCTATCAACTTGTCTCTTTAGCATTGTTTTCGGCTTTGGATGTCGTCACCATTATCCTTATATGCCCATTCTTTTGAAACAAAGAAAATGGTTCATGCCAGACAAGCAAAACCTTTTCTACGTGTCACCGATTAAGACGTGGATTATTGAAAAAATAATCCTAAGGATTAGGGACACCTGGCCTGTTCAACTCAGGTTATTTAGAAACGAAACTCCTGGTGACCAGCCCATATTGATATGAATCACTTCCGTGCATTAGTCTAAATCTTTACAACTTCGTGGTTATTAACGTTGGCAATCAAAAATCTCCCTCGAGAAACCACTGAACGATTCCTATACACTGATGCGTTTCCTTTTCAGCTGAATTTCCTATACCCGACAAATGTGTCCCATAATAAACGACAGTGTTTTCAAGCTATGTCACACACTTTCAGTGATTTTGTGCTTGTTTGATCCTTCACAGAATGTCATTGTGTTAAGAGGAAGCGTTTCCCATTTAAGTAAACAACAGTCTAGTCAGTACGCACAAGGCAGCAGCGCACAAATCCGGGTAGATCGTAAATATGCTTTCATAATGAGGCATGCTAGTAGGTGGGTTTGATTATTCGCTCATTTTGTTGTGGTTTTTGACGGACGTGGCTAACAAGCGAATATCGAAATGCGTCGAAAATTCAAGTGGTCATGCATTTGCAAGTGAACGGCTTGTTCGCCAGGTTTACTTGTACCCCAGTGCAAGTAAACTGACCATACTTGCCGTAGTGTGTGCCCTATATCTGAAAATCGCAGTGTAACCTGTTTGCAAATTAACTGTTTTCCAGAGTATTTTACAGGTATTTAAGTGCTTTGCAAAATGGATCACTTGTAATATAATTTCTTAATCTAGGTGAATGGTCCTAGGTAACTGAATCGCAATTTTTCCTGGTACAAGGACTACCACAAAGGGAGTTGTCGACCTCGGGTACATCAAAGATGGGCATGAAGGGTGTTAAATAAAGACAAACATTACAAGATTTATGAGGCGCTGTGGGAAAAAGTTCCATATAGGTATGGCTTAGGTGAACAGAAATTTGGCCAACGATATCTATTCTACAACTGATCATAGATGGTTAACTGTGGCTGCATACAAACGCCAACTCATTTTGGTCGTTGACTTCAGTCTGAATGGACCGAAGGCACGCTTGCACGTTAATTCCTCGTGGTTCAATGTAATCCATCAGGAATTTGGCGAAAGCATGCCTAGTTTAAACCAAGTTTCTCTTCCTTGGATTTCAGGTAGTGTGGACCTAAGAAACATTTTTGGATTGCGTGATGCGACTAAAGATGAAAACAATACACAAACGCCTAACCAAATGTATTCTTGACGATCCAACATCAGGACTTTAACCCCATCCACGATTAGTATGCACGATTAGTATGTAGTAGTAGTATGTAGTATTAGTAGTATGTCGATTCAGCAAAAAGGAACCATTTTGTAGGTGGTGCTAAGGAACGCTCATCTTCGGTCTTCATGGGATAATTTAATTACCTCGTCATAGCCTAGATCGAAAGGTAAGGGCACTACATTTTTGTAAGTAAATCAGTAAATGGATTTCCGTGGGCTGCATGAAAAACGTTCCAATTATATAATGTTCTTGACCATATATATTTGACGAGTAATTTTTTTAGAATCCTCGGTTTCGCTCAACCAACGGGCAAAAGCTGATACTCTCTGCAAACTTCTTTAGCGGGGAACGACATTCGCATTTCCTTACGAGTGTATAATATTGAAATGTGAATTGCAGCAGTGCTTCTGGACAACAGAGATGCGGTTGCGAAAAAATCTGGTGTCTGTCAGCAAGTCTAATTTTGGTCGGGTTTTTTTAAATCATATCTTATCAGGTTGTTTCTTACCCTTATTTTGATTTTCATCCACAGTGGTGCAAAAAGATGATGCAAGTCTTTGAAGCACGCCTAACAGTCTACCAAATAAAAAGCTATTGTTCCTGGAAGTAGCAAGCAAAGCGTGGACTTTCAGTTCCATTTTCAGACGGAGTTCTCTAGAAGCACTATAACTGTGACGTTTTCAGCTGAAGTACCTGTATCTCCTTACCACCAAGAGGCACTTCGCAGTAAAGAATTGAAACCTCTGTGACATACTTAATACATTGCTTGCGCTACCTGTGTGGCGACAGTGGATGATGTGGGTAACCTAGTGCCTTTTTTGCACCGACGTACCCGTTCAAATCAGTAAAATTGATTTCTAAAAATTCCATTAACGTTTAGATTATAGTCTGTTTATAGCTTCGTAAGCCCTATTGGATTCCGCGGCTGCCAATTACTTAACAGGTGTCATATCCCGCTATACGCTATTTTGGTTATTTTTACTCAATTTAAACGTCACAGAAGACACGAATAAAACATTCATTCACTTATTACATGTGTATATGACAGATACCGTCACTGACTCATTTAAAGGAGCAGTTCAGGCATTCACTCTTCTTGTAAGATTGCCGCATTTAGCCTTGATTTTTCGCAAGTAATCTTATACTCGATTACAACGTTCGCAGAAATAGCAAAAATCTAACACTTGCGACGTTTTTTTCTTATAAAGACACTTTGATTGATGATCAATTTGTAATTTTTTCTTTGCTTCCCGGCCAACTCTTAAAATTGACGGAGGGATTAGAAGACGTTTAATCGACCCTCAACAAATGCTCAAAAACAGGTAACAGCCTCAATATCCCAACATAATTTTGGTAGATCCCGCTTTTGGTTATACACCCCCAAAATGATGTAAACACTCGTTTTAATCAGCTTCCACTCTGTGGCTCACCTTCACTCTATTCCATTAGACTGAATAAGAACTCACACTGCGAAATCTCCGTTTGATTTCCTTTCAGAAGTTCATGGACTAAAGTAAAAAACACAAGAAAACCAACGATATAAAAAGGCGATTTGAAATTCTGGAAAGCTGTCTGGTAATTTTGCATCCAGAATTGTACTGGCATTTGTTTGAATAAAGCTGGTCTCAATACCACATTTGACTGGGCTATGTTGAGAAAATCCGAATTCTGAATATCTTTTGCCACCCATAGAGTAATTCGATTACCAGTCGATCGCATTGCATTTCCGTTATTAAAATTGTACCAGGTCAGATAATGATATATAGTAGAGCACAGTTAGAAAGTAACTGATTTTGCTAAGCCTCCAATGGTTCTGAAGCACTATGAATCAGTTTACACTAATTGATTCCCTTTTTCGATCTCAGACCTTTATGTGACACAGTCAAGCTGGGTTGCCCAACTTGCCTCATCGCTTAATGCAATAATAACTGACGAATAATATGGCCTCTATCATTCGGGATGTGAAGTGAACTGGTGGTTTGTTGTAATGTCATGAAGCGTTGATCTACCAACTGTCTGGCTTGTTTTCAGATATGCCGTCACGTTACAGGCCTGTACCGCTAGCATGCAGGCAATGGCATTTTTGTTGATCCATGCCGAATGTTCTGCTTCACTTTGTCGAGAACATGGTTATTCACAATCAATCAGTCGACCGTGTACATCGATCCTGAAACGTGTAACATCAGTGGAATGGGTGGTATTCAGCCACAACTATTAAATACGGCGTTCGACTGTGATTTATTGTGTGCTGGTTACATACGGAATAACCAAACAGGTCTCCTTTCAAATGCTCTCCTACCATCCTCGTTATTCTGGCTTCATACACTTCATACACGTCTGGCTTCACACTTCATATCCGCAACTACGTAAGCACATAGTGTGGGCGTCAGCTCTTGATCGTCTGTTAATTCGGTTCATCTTGTTTTAGACGCGGTTTTCGGATACCTTTCGCATTGCATCACATTATGGATGCCATTATATGTTGGTGCTTGCTCCCATCCGTAGAATATTCCACCATTACTTTCGCAGTGAGCAATCAGTATGCGACCTATTTGGTTACTACTATTATTATTTACTATAATTTGCTTGTCCAACCCCGATCTGTTCGTCAGTGGTGGTAAACGTGCTCTAGACCCGACAAGATTTCCGGTGCTATAAATCTGCGGTTTGATAATTACATCGAAATCACTTTCAGCGTGTTTTAGATTCGACCCTCGAATGTGCAGCAGCATGCAGCATGTCACTGAAATCAGTGTTGTGGACCCGGATAACTATTGACGAAACTCGGAAATCCATTATATTTACGTGATAGATCCTGACAGTTTTCCGTTGAAAAATGGAGAAAAATAAGAAGGGGAGTTCTGCGAGCTGCTCAAATGAACGTGTTTGTGCCCCCCAAACAAAATACGTGGTAGCACGACACAATAATAAAATCATTCTAAAGCAACTGACCGATATTGCTCTATTAGGATGGCTTTTGATATCCTTGCATTGGTAGAGCACACGCAAAGCTCCACTCGAAATCTGCGTACTGAGACCTGCGCAAGAAAACCTCACCTCTAAATAATTTGACTCGGTTGGTGTGTTATCTATTTCTTATAAGTGTTAGGCATAAAGTTTCAACCGCGCTGAACCACATTCTCCTGTGATCAAATGGGTAGCCGAACGCAGGTAGCCAGACTTTAGATAAGCTAAGTATTTAGCAAACAATTGGTCTTCTGATGTGCTCTGACAAGTACACATTTCACATCAGTGCAGGCTTGCTTGATGGTCCCTAAAGAGGGCCGGTCTGGGTCACCATCGCTGATAAGTGTACCCAGATAAGCACAACTGTAATAAGGTTGACCGAGTGGAACCTTTTACAGCCCGCTTGTCCGACCATTAGCTAGAGTCGGGACCGGTCTTGTAATGCCCAATTCGTGTGCTAAACGATACTATCATGTTTGGTGGACTATCAACGTTACTTTCCGTGGAGTTAACTGACTTGTCAACCTGGAGGAATAGTCATCTAGTAAGCTCATCAGACGATCGGTAAAATATTTCCATCTGCTTTCGAGTCTGAAGCCTACAGCATCTGGATCAATCAAATCGCAGTGTGCGCCATGTCATTGATGGAGGCTGCCCCTTTTAACTTATAATCGACCAGTGGATTCTGGCATCAGTACACCGAAGCAAGCTCTGCCGAATCTGAAACTCCGAGAATCCAGGTTAGTCACGCAAATGTGGTATGCACCCAGAAGTCTCCGTTTCTAGCGGTCTCATCTTGCGCCGGTAACCGAAACCATGTTTGTCAAATCAGCTACCTTGTCATCCAGAGCGATAACCAGCAAAGTGGAAGTATGCAACATCGAATTTGCTCTACTGATCATTGAATACATTATACGCTTTCTTTTGGAGGCCACTCTACTCTGAAGCACACAGAATGCCAGGCAAGTCTTGCACTGCTGCCATTTGATCAAAGTTCGTTGAGGCGAATCGCAGGTTTGAGCGTTCAATCCTCCTAATGTGTAATATGTATTCAGCTTTGATCACGCTCACACCTAACGTACTTTGCCGGCTTAGTACCAATGCTGTTTGTCGGTTATCATACCTCCCGACTGTTGTGCGCCACGGTTATGTCTTCATCCTGTGGTAGTTTAATCACAAAGGTCCAAAAATGGACATGACCTAGAAATGACCGCTTTTTGAGACAGATAAAGGTAATATACACCTCGCTTTTGAACGGTATTCAACTTTGACACACTGGATACTTCCACTCACCCGCCTTCATTATTTGCTGGACAGGTGCTAGAAATAAATAAAGGCAGCAGACACTATGCAAGAGTCATTGGTACGCAGCTGTCAGAATATCAATAGTCCTATTTGTGTCCTGAGCACTTAAAATTTCCCTATATTTTTAGACCACCTTTGTGCTGTCCGACAACATGAAGCCTATATACTTGAAACTCGAAGCAATTTCGAATAAGGTTTAAGCGGAGAGAACCGGTTGTCTGCATTGCAATTGAACAGAAGGGGCCTAATGTCAACCAAGACGTTTTCCAGATGATTGCCTCATTTTTTTCGTTTCCACTGGAGACGATGGTATCATGCTCTGAAGTCGTTTTGTGGTATACATGCGAGTGTTGTTGAAATGGTCTAGAGCCTAGAAGCTAGCATCTTTAGGCATCTCTGATATACAAATTTGAGAAACAAAGGTTCATCCCCAATTTCTTAAAAATGGCAATATTGTGGTTTCCACAAATAATGCTTTGAGGCAAAGTGTGGTCCACTTCTGACGTAATTACTTTTGTGGTCTTATGAACTATTGCAGCATTTAGTTAAAAGCTAATCCCAGTCTTTATAATGGAAAATGTAGTGAAACGAACAACATGTAGCGATTACATTAGTTCTTGGTTTAATTCAGAAAATACGACGCGGTTGGTTTTGCTGTGAAAAAGCTATTTGGGAGACATTGCTCTGGTGTAGTTAAGCCAACGAAATAAGCTTTTAATGCTTCCGCATCTCGCGAATCTTTCCATAGTTCCCACCGGCCGACCATGTAAGTGTCTCCTAGCGCTGTCGTATTCAAATGGACTTCATTTGTCTTTTATTAGATCAAGAAATACCCCGCCTACGTCTCTTTTGTGATGCGGCCTGTGTTCAACCGAGTACGCCCAAGTGTCTTTTTGGGTTACCCGGATGTGCGTAAACTTGTAACACTGGAAAATTTTGCTACAATATGCAAATCGTTCGTCATATTACCTGCCTGTCTCACCAAAAAACACCAAGTATTACAACATCTCGATGAGCTCGACTACCAGTGCATACAAACGTACACAATTCGGTTGTCGTGATTCACTTACCAAGTACTAGCGTTTCACAGGAATTCCTCACGCGATTTTATAATCACCGTTTTTTGTTGTTACTGAGTGAGACACACACCTGAGTTGTCTTGTTCACGCCAGAATTACTCAGGCATTATCTAAGTTTTGAAAAGACCCTTGGTACACGTCTTTATGTTGCCTACATACATTAGAGGTAAACAGTCCTTCGTATCTGATTCTGTAAAAGAATCTGTCAAATAAATTTGCTTCACGACACATTCAGTAAAGTTACGCAGGAGCAGAAAACGACCTTTTTCATTGAGCTCACTTTCTTGCTGCCTAAAGGTTGCGTTTTCATCTGGAAAAAAAGATAATTGATCAAAGGCGCAATTCAGTGGAATATTGGCGGTTGCTAAAAACACTAAAGGGTATTGGTAATGTCTTAGACTATTGGTGTTTCCGTGGACCTGGTTTGTATACAGAAACTAATGAACAAGAAAGCTGTGCTCCGTAGGGCAACTACCCCGGACTACTGGGCCCCATCTTTATGGATAAAGGCAGTCACGAGTGATGCTGCTCGCCTCAACTCAGCTTGTCGAGGTGACACCACACAAAGTGCAACCTTCCTTTATCGTCAGGCGAAATAAATTGGTGTCCACTACTGCGTAGTGAGAGCGCGGACAAGCTCCAGACTGGATACACGTTTTGGCACATTGGTTGACCTCCAAAAATCTGAATACCTCTAGGTTAGACTCTGATTTGGCGGAAAGCTTAATTCGGGTGTTTCGTGTCCCAATTTTGATGCATACCGAACCATGGTATCCTAGGACGCAGCTAACTTCGTTGGCTCACACGATTACCATAGCTCACCCCCTCTTCCGTTAGGAAATACTTGATAGCAGCCGCCCATTTTCGTCCACAGATATGCAACAGATTGCTCGATCTGCATTGGTGGGCTACCGATGACCAAGCTGTTTTGGTTAAGCGGTTTATGTATTTTCTCAACTATGTACAAACTGACGTGGATTCAGAAGTGTTGTTAGATGAATATGAAGAGGAACAGGACCCTGTCATCCGCACTCCTCTTGATACTGTTTTACGCCATGCCTGTGTTGTTCCGATTGGAGGCCTCACAGCAAACTGAAACAAAACGTTGTCGTAAATTCATCTGGACGTATCAGCTTTCACTGCAGTGGTATCGGAACTTTTGCAGTTTATGCCTAAGAAGCGCTATCGCATGTCACCAACCATTCTCAGTCCATCCTTCGATTCCTCGTGAGCTCGGAACGATGGGACAACAGAATGTTGCCGTGTACAGAGACGATGTCGTTGTGCACAGCAATTCGGAACCAGAGCGCGCAGCTCTCTTGAAGGCCGTATTGAAGCATATCCAGGGGGCTGGCCTGCGGATAGATGACACAGCTCGCTCTGAGTTCGGTGACATTGCTCGGGCATAAAGTGGGCCTTAGAGCATTAAGCCCACTGCCAGAAAAACTGGAAAAGACGGAAGACCGTGCTGTTCCCAATTCAAAGCGGTCCCTGAGGCAGCTTCTTGGACGAGCAGAATACTTCAGCCGGTTAATCAAGGATTTCAACGCTATTGCCCGCTCCACTGTACGACTTACTTGGGCAGAATCAGAAACTCGAATGGACAGGAGAGTAAACATCCCATATGCAACTTATTTTAAAAAACTGAACCTCCCCAAGCATCTTCTTAAACTTTCTCGGATGTTCACTGACGATCACGCAATTGTACACGAACGCTGCAAAGCAGTTCCACAAGTTTCGGTAAAACAACATACTACTGGCGTGTATCATCAGTAGTATCCGTCGTTACATTGGTAGCTCGGGCGCATTTATTGGTGGAAAATCCATTCAACACCACACTGAAGATGTCTCCACGAATGGTGATGAAACGTCTGCAAATCAGTTGCCAGGCTCGGCGAACAGATTAACAGCCAACTGGTCGATTATTAAAGAGTGTGTTAAGTGCAAAACACGCTGCTGGTGAACGTTCCTTGTCACCGTTTACCAGTGAACAATAGCAGATGAGTATTTTTTATCGCTATAGCGCCGAAGGTGCGCGACAACTTACAGAGTATTTCGTGAAAAAATTCTCCTTTACCTCCGAATGTTGATTTTTGAGACGATCGTTTCACAGAAACCAAAACGCATAAAGGAAAGTCTTGGACAATTATAGTTTTAGGCAAAATCTGATGTTGGCTCAACAAAGTCAGCAAAGGCCTCTCACATTGCTGACTTCAAGTCTTGTGCCTGTTAGGCAAATTACTACTCTCAATGATCGTACTAATATGAACGAGCTGGAATCCTATTGCGGGAACTCCTGATATAACAAATATCAGCAATACTGAAACGGAACTAGTGCGATTCTACTTTGTCATGGTCACTGATTGACGGGAGTAATGCGGTGATAATTTATTAGGATTGTATTGCTTCAATCAGAAGGTAGGCGCGAAAAATTCGACAGCAGAACTAAACCACTTAAATACCAGTAGGAGAAAAATTGCCTGTTTTATTATCAGTACGGAAGGATTTTTGATAAGAACCATGGCCTCCGTGGTACAGTTTACGTAGATGGTTTCATGGCACTCGGAGTGCGCAATGGCTGCACTGAGCCATTTACTGGCGCCGAAAAATGTTTCCATCAATTTCCGATATACTTATGTGTTGAAATACTTCAGCATCCGGCGTGGCAGCCAGTCTTATGGGTTTGATGAACTAGAGGAAATTGGAAGAAAAGGTTTTCGTTTGAAAGACAATATGAGCGAGGATGTTGCTATGCTCTGGTGGTGGTGGGATACAACGGTGATAAGTATAGTCAGTATGTTTTACCTGCGCTCAAAAGTAGCCTTTTTGCAGTTTTTTAGACGTAGCAAACGATATTGTCACGAAATGCTCCAACTGTCTTGGGTGAATTCATTTAGAGCATCCCAGGTTTAGCGAGTAGGCAAAAACTGAACAGCTTCCTCGTGAAGAATGACGAGATATCCAGCAATATCGCATGAGTAGAGCAGATCTAAAGGTTATTCAAGTATCCGTCCTAGCAGCAGATGATTTGGGAAAACGAAATTAATATATAATTTTAAGAACCCCGGGGACCATTGTATTTTATAATTTTGGATCTAAGTATTTTTAGCAAAGCGGCAGTTTTGTTAACCTCCACCTAAACAAACAATTATCACTAAAACCTTCAGTCGGAATAGACTAACCCGCTCTAAAATTCTCCACTTCAAAACACCACAGTATCGACGAAATATATTTTGGTTTCCATCTAGTGATCAGCAGTTGTTTCTTAAAAGCGATAACGCACTCGCATTACCCGCCAAACACCGTGGGCAGACTTTGGAGCCTAAGGCTTTGATCAAGAAGTCCCATCGTTCCCCGTCTCTTTGTGGGTGTCCTGAAGCTATTCCACCGTTGTAGGACCAAGAAATTTACAACTAAGGGAACCCTCATGCCGCCTTGCCCACGGCGTGATATCACTATCCGGGATGTATTACCTGTTTCAAACTGAAGCGCCGGTAATCAAAACGGAGGAGCTTGTGACGTATCCTTTGTTACATTTTCGCGTACGCCCTATTTTACACTGCTGCCCAGTTATTTGAATGCTCTCTCCGCAGGTTCTGGTGTTTGTTCATCATGTATCCCACTCAGCTGCAGCTTCCGTTTGTCCGACTTCAGTAACTGAATAATTCAAACTATGGTTTCGAACCCCAACAGCCGTTTTGTCTAACCGGCTCTAATGTTCATACACTGAAGGAAGGAGGATTACAAGTGGCTCTTGCTCATATGCTAGGCTTCTTCTACATTATTCCGTGCCGATTTTCCGAAACAAAAATGCGGAAACCAAGTACTGTATATGAAGTGAGTGCCTCCTCTCACTGTTCAGGGTTTAGGCTGTGCAACTCATGTCAATCGAAGGCCCTTGCAGCTGGGCATGCCGACCTGGATATTGTACTAAGTGATCTAGCAGAAGCATTCTAATTGACTGGATACACTTTGATATTTGCTTCTGTGTGTTTTTTTGGCAAAGTCTGTAAAAGTAGCACGAAAATTTGGGGTCTATCGCAGCAGACCTATTACGCTCGCACACGCCCAAACGGACTATACCCCTGAACTTGCCGATTAGAGTCTCTATGACGCTCCAGGCACTCGTATACAGCGGGCGGATAGCTCAGATATCGTTTTGGTTGCCCAGGTGAACAGTCTAAAAGTTGATGAGACTCACTTGGACTACCGTCTTTGTTCCCATGTAAAAGGGGGAATCCATGCAGTTAGCTGATGTCAGGGTCGATCACTGCATATCACTCCTTCTGGAATACAAACGTGGACTCAGACCACGTACTTGTCGGTTGCTGCCTTTCACTGCAATTTTTGGGTCTAAGCAAAAAGCGCACAACTCGCGTAGCCAGGGAGTTAGTGGACCCAGAACGCCAGCCGCATGGTCTGATGTCATGTAGTACCGGCATTTTGAACTGCTTTCGAGGGCACTGCTCAAAGTCGGGGCCTATTTCAACGGTGAAACGCAGCAAACCTCATCCAGACAGTACATCTCTGATAGGTATATGACCTTCATCTACTTCCTACGACGGAGTCTCCGTGGCCTCAAATACGATTCAACCTGACGCATCATCCGAAGTCAAGACCGGGAAGTTTTGTTTACCGGAAAAAATGCCAAAATAAATCGAAGGCTTCTTGACAGCGAAACTCTTGGGGACCAAATTGGCTCTCCGACATCGGGTACGAGTAAATGTCTGGATTATCGGGTACACTACGATTGACAGTTCCGTTGGTCGCCTGCTAACTTTAACCCGGAATACGACCTTCAGCGGAGAGGCTGATAGGAAACGTGTTGACTCCCATGACTAAAGACGTGTTCGAGTATATATCTCTAATAATGTATGATCGTTCCGGTAGCCCTGAGGTCTTTTCAAGTGCTCTCTTAAAGGCTGGCGAAGATTTCCTATATCAATGACCGTCCGACGTTTTGCGTCTACCAAGAGAAAGAGGCCCTCCCAGACAACTGAAAAGAGTAGATAGCGGCTCTCATTTACAACAAATGTACTTGCACTGAATGCGGTAGCTACAGGGGTGTAGGTTTGACTCCACTTGTAGGAAATGTCCCGGGGTCACTGAAAATCTTCTCTTACGGCACAAGAATCTTTGATCGTGAGTATCAGGCGGGCTTCGACAGTGTAGAAGCTGGTTCTACGGCAGCCCCACACTCCGACGCATGTTCAAGCAACCCCATTTGTGCATTTGACCCATAATCTTGGTATTTCTTTATTTCAAGTGTGCGCTCGATTCGGTCAATTGATTAGCTCTTCTAACAACACCTGTTCAGCAAGGTATGTTGGGGATGTTTGTGCAAATAACCTAGTTCCTATTTTCACATATTTCTTGGCCTGTGAAAGGGGGTGGTGAGCTCTCGTAAAGCTTGCCTATAAAAAACCATTTCCAGTAGAGAAGTGCGCTCACTTTGTTCTTGCTTAAATTCGTTGCTGATGACAAAAGAAACTACCCCCGGAACATCTGTAAAACCTCGGTTTCTGGTTAGAACTTTGTAGATCTAGAGTACGCAGGCGTCCTCATTTTAATCTTTCAAGATGTAGGCGAAGCACAAGCCCTTCGAAATTGACCAACGACAGACAACATTTTCGTCATGGATCTTGAACCTTCGAGGTGCAAAGTCATGCTTTGAAATATGCAGTCTCCGAAAATATTTATTCCCACTCAAGGAGAATCACTGTAGATTTTGGAAAATTTTGCATAAGTCGGCAGTTGCATTGCTCTGATGGAAGTGCTCAAGAAGGACATATCACTGAGTCTCATGTGCTGCGTGTACTAGGCTGCAGCAAGAGATGTTTTGTTTTGTGGTTGCGAGCCGTGGTTTCTGTGGACAGGTGATGTACGATTTTGACTACCGGTAACTCGTACCGTTGCTGGTGTCGCACTGAGTCAAACCGTTGTATGTAGGTAACTAGAAAACGGGTATATGATTGGATAGCAAGCACTTTAAACACAGTAAACACCCAACAACATCGACCAAGCTGGCTCCGCCAATTCCTACGCACGTGACAACATCGTCCACTTAGACATATTTTGTTCCTCGTGACTCCTCCAGCATGGCGCACACCAGGAGGTGGACAAGGTATGCCTCGTCAGAAAATCCTGAAAGAGATTACGGTCCCCTTTCAGAATGAGTTCTTCTTTGTTATTCCGGCACACAGCGGTAAACTTTGCGAAACATGCAGTTGTTCCATACCAATTGCGTTGGTGTTGCCATTTTTTCCAGACTTTTTGACTGAGCGCTTGAGTTTTCAAACAAATGTGAATACTTGCGAGAGACCAGCACTAAGCTCCTCTCTAACCCAATACTTCTATCTTCCTTTCACTATGATGCTTTAAATGTGGTTAGGTACGTTTTGAGGTTGTACCGCAGTGAAGCACCAATGTCAACGCTGATGATCCTGCTTCTCATTTTGCATGGATGGCATGATTGTTCAAAAGCCGGCTTTCTTTATGTAGGTAAGTCACAGTGGTGTTTGAACGATTATATATATATAACAGAAACATCCATGGCACGCCTTGTTACAATCCAACAAGAGCGGGTTGGCGAAATCCGTGCCGGCGGCATATTGTGGAAGTTATTTGGTGAATCAAGAGCGGTAATTCAGCGACATGTTTCGGTTACACCTTTGGGTCCGACCAGACGCGTGCTTATACGCGTGTGAGTCCCATAGTGACAATTCAAATTCATCCCCAATCCTGGTCTCAGGTGCAACGGCTTTAAAATATTCTCGTTTCTTCTTGCCTAAACCAGCCCATTTGTGACAATGGCAAACGACGAAACGAACAATGCAGAAAAATCCACTTTCCAAATCCACTCATGCAGTCTACTTCCAAATCAGTAGTTATCATTTGTAAATATTCTACCTTAAGTGCAACCAAGATGTCAAATTAAACAAAATCGAATCAACCACCTGTTTCCGGTTAACATAGATCCACTCTATAGCTACCTGGACGTGCTTTATTGGATGCAATAAGAGCATTTATATATATATATATAT
>SJOL01008250.1:29275-56079 GCA_004794785.1 Opisthorchis felineus | reverse complement strand
ATATATATATATGAGGTGCAACTCAGAGCTCACTCAATCCAACGAGGATGCTAGAGTAGGCATTGACTTCAGGGAGGTTAATGGTATGAAGATATCTCTGCTGCCAACGGCTTGAGTGTATACGTATGAAGACATGTTGAGTGTAATTCAGCTAGCATTTCTAAATGGTGCACAAGCGGTTTTCAACGGTTCCAGTTGGTCATAAATAGCTTGGTACATACTGCATTCCACAGATGGTCGGGTTTAGGGGAAATGGATTGTGTGAAACATAAATAGCGCTGGATCGTGTTAGAAAGACGCCTATTGGCTTGTGTAGTATTTTGATATGAGAGCACTCTTGGAAGCAAGTTTTGATGACGTGAGACGGCAATTCAAAGGACGCATAAACCATGAGCCGAGATCTTGACTACATCGCATAAGCGTATTCACATAAGTGCAAAGTGTTGTTCACGTGTTCTTTAGGATGTGACTTTAAAGTACATGAATGGTTTAAATTTGCGTGACAGTATTAATTATATTGTAAAGAGCATAGTTGTCTTCAGTAACGTTTTCCAGGAGAGAAGAGAACTAAAGATATGCTATGTGTCTAGCGAAGTATCAGTCCGGTTATCAGGGCACGAGGTTAAGTTTCGTCCTTTAATCTCGATCCCTGTCTTCGACATCTGTCAACAGGCCAAAACTCTGAAAACTGGTTACTCATAACTGTGCGACTAATTTTGTTCTTCGCTTGTAATATATTAAGACAGGACGTACAGTCATTGCAGATGTTTATATGTGGCCCATCCTCCACGGTAGATACGGAGTCAGATAATGCTACAACAGAGCTTGCTTAATTTAGTAGGCTACCGGTCACTTCATAGGTGTGACATTTTCTTTTTCACCTTATTTGCGTGATGCAAATCTCCAATTCTTCGACTTGTTAGATTTCAGTAGATCGTGAAGTATTTTGTGATCCACTCTGAATGCCTCGGCACCATAATCCAATAAAATGTCTTGCGGTTTGATTTAAGTATCTATGAACAAAACACCAGGAGAAAATGCACTTAGATAAAATTGAAGGAAAAATTACAACCAAAACATGTAATGATTTGGAGCTGAATGCAGAATTTTCAGTTCAGCGGTTTCCGCAATATACACGCTTTTTTATTAGAAGCGGAACTTACTTGTATTTATGAAGTCCAGTGTTTGATTCACATTTACTTGAGAGTAGAATAAATTGGAAATGTTGAGGGTTAGTTCCGAAAACGCATTACCGGACGAACCTTGACTAGTTTAACTTTGACGCGCACAACATTGAATTGAGTTGTAAAACTTACGCGTTGCCGATCCGTAGTAATTCACTAAAATACGATTTACTTGGGTTCACTATGAAGTAAGCTAGTCTAATGCCTCGGCTAATATTCAGCAAAAAAGTAAATTGAATCCTTACTAACTGACCCGGAAGCATTCTCTAACTTGCTAGTTTGTGGTCATACATCACTTTTTGTCTGAACAACTTCACTAAACGTGTTTTAGTTTACTTGTGGTCATTAGAATAGATTTTCTATTCTCTGAATATAAGCAACGGTATTCCCTAATACGCAAATTGGCGTTAGAAAACTCGCAAGTTGACACTTTGGTTGTCAGCTCTTGAGTAGACTTGTGAACATCACACCAATATATGAGTGAGAAATACGCCAAGGACTTACGCCGAATACATGTGATGTGTATGAATAACTAATTCGAAATCTGAATAATATTTTCCACTGGATTAAAATGCCTGCATCTGTGCCACTCAAGGGGAACAAGGTACGATATAGCGAGTACCTGATGAAATGAGAAATTCTCCCGGTGCATAAACCAGTTATATCGTGAGGGATTAGGTTCACTCGTGATTTGTTTGTGACAACTTAGGGCAACACGCACGTAGCAGCATGAACGCAAACGAAAAAAATCGTTCAGCTGTAGCTGCCACCAGAAGAAAACAGGAGAGCTGGGATACTGCCAGGTTGCTCAAGCCCACACAGGGGAAGTCGAGAAGCAGAGGTCAGGTTTGAAACATGGACCTTCCGGTGAGTAAATTTGCAGTCTACCCACTGAGGTACCTCGCCCGCAACGCAATTAAGAGGAGTTTTTTCAACCAGTTTGCGGGGGTTCATCTCAATAGTTGAAGATTTGTTATCGCGCATGCATCAAACGGTTGACACGCATAAACAACGTTGTCAATGTTTTCGTACCAAAGTTAGCTTTCCGGATAAGTCATCGAAAATGTAGGTACATATTCTAAGCAGATTAGCACATTTGGCCGAGCAATTTTAGAGCAAGCTAGTGAGATCATGAGGCTGAGATGGTTCGTATTTACTAATCGTTTGCCGTGACTTACAACGGATAAACTAGCTAGACTTAAAAACGGCAATTATCTGCCTTTATTGACGTCTTGATTTCAGCTTTCCAAGGAGGGGTGCCCAAACAGTAGTGCGGATCTTTTGGAGTTGGCTAAAAAAGTGTTGGACTGAAGTCCTGACAGACGTTTATAAATTTGACTTTAACTGCCACTTTCTCCAACCGTATGGTTTTGATAAGCCGCTATAAAGTTTTTTTGAAGGGATATTCAAAAGTCATGCAAGCCAGCAGCAACTTGACTTCATAAAAGTGCGGGTACTGGTCCTGTCATGAGCCCTCTTGAACACAAAAAAGTACGTAAATGATAGCCACAAATGTTTGTGTTTACTATATATGAGAATGTGCTCATGTATTGTGTTCAAAATTTAGATTTGTGACAGCGTAGCACAGGAAAGTAAATATGATACGAATAATGTTCTCAAACATACCCCGAAATCCATAAACTAAAAATTAGTAATAGATATTCATAAAATCAAACTACCAAGGGTGAGTTAATTATTTTTAAATTAGGCAAGCAACAACCAGCGGAGTTAGAAATCCTTTGGATATGAAAAAAAATTTTGTTTCGGCGCGCTAAGCAAATATATAGAGGAAAATGCTAGAAAATATTACATATCGGTAACTAATAGAATTTCTCTTACCACTGCACGCAGCTGCCAGTATTAAGAAGGAGAACCCGTAAAACCTCATTTTTCGCTTCCAGGTGTTTTTTTCTAAATCAGCTGAATTTAACTTCGTTGGAGTAATATAGTGAAATTTTATAGTGATCTTGTGTCAAACTCTAGCGGTGGGATTGGATAGCACACTTCGGCCAATAATTTCTCAGCCCTGCACAAAGAGGTAAATCACTCTCGTTTGGCTGCTTATTCCATTGAGTGAGTGGAAAATTCGTTCACATAATACAAAGAGCCTGCCAATAATGATCGATTGGTTTGCCAGATTACAATCAGTAGTTACGACGATGATTTTGTTTCCGGTAAATAAATCAGTTGTTTGAAAATCAAGCAGAAGGACGAAGTTAAAATTGGCGCACTTTCTGACAATATCAGCTTTATTCTATTGGTATTGTCATCCCGTTCACGAATGATTTAACCAACTGCAACTTTAATGCAGTGTAAATTCTCAAAGCATGGCTTTATATGTCCCCTCAAAGCAAGGGGTGAAAAGGAAATCTCAACCAGTTGCTAGCGGGATTTCTTGTTTGAGATGGCACTTCGGTACAAACGACAGCTCAAATATTTTGCCCACGCGAATTTCGTACATCAGTTCAGCGTAACTAGGACTACGTCGATTCTCATTTCAACGTTAATCTGACTGAAGTTATTGAAGTGTATTTAATTGAACCTTAAACCAATACTAAATATTTTGTATGCCTCGATTGTATCGGCGATAACTTTGGCAGTTTATGTTAGTCAATTTATTCAATTGTTATCGTAGGTTATTAATAGCCCCTCGCCGTAAAAACTCAACAGAAAGATGGGTCAGAATACTTAGCCGGAAACTTATGTTCGAAACTGTAGGGATGGCTCTTATCATTGCCAGAACGCCGCAGTCCATAGCAGTTTTTCCATGCCTGCCTACCACTTTTCAGACGCTGGCTGTCGCCAAGCGTCGCGTAGCTGTCTAGAATTACTGTAGCTAGTTTCGCTGGACACAAATCTCCAAATTCTAAGAGGGCTGCACCTGAGTTTGGTGTTTATATAGCGTTCGAATCTATGTTTGTAGTGCGTAGAGAAAACTTTGCTTCACCATATATCGTGTTCATAAAGGAGTGACAGCATAACGGGACAGGAGTGTCGCTAAGGGACAGTAATAAGGAAAGATGCGATGCGCTAACAGTAACCCGTTTTCGCTTACCCACTTCATTTTACGCGACAAGTAAAATAACCCGGCTGAGGACACAACGCTGCATTTTGTGTGCAACAAAAATATTGTTAAGTGCGTGGTTCGCTGTGTTACGCTGCGTGATATTGTCATGGCTGTAGAGCCTAGATAAGAAGGTCGTTACAAATATGACCCAAGTTTCCTCCGGAAGAGTCTCACCGCAGGGCATCGGTGAATGGAATGAGACCACTTGATAAATGCTGATCTGATATGTCATGTCACCACACAGTTTTTGACCCTATCCTGCGTTTCACGTACTAGTCAACTTTAATAAGGGCCTCTGCGAATGTTACGGAAAACAACTTCCAATATGGCTAAACTGGCTGCGTGGGTGCTAAAACCATCAAAATTAGTCAGCGTTCACTGTCCTTGTGATGGTTGACTGCCTTATAATAGCTAACTCGACAATAGTGTGTTATAATCTGTGAGCGTCTATATAGCAGACAAAAAATTGTCTAACCTGAAAACGTGCGCTTGAAATGTGAGCTGAAATATGTTTTGGTGAGGATTGTATAAAAATCCGGCCTCTGTACTGATTCTTCATTTGTGAATGTACCTCAGTAGTCCTCACAGATTGCAGAAGTAAAGACCTAAAGCCTACACAATTGTGTGTTTGCGGCATCGCTTTGCTGTGTAAGCAATAGGATCAATTATTTAATTAACTAATTTCTTTGCAATTATCTCTAGCCGGAAGTATAACTGGAACTGTCGAAATGCTCGAGCTCCTTGTGGGTTGAGTTTAAGCTTACGGGATAGGCTGTATGCAGTCATCCTGAGGTGATACATCCAAAACATATGCCATTCTAAATTTTAAGACAAATCGAGCATTATGCATTATGTGAGACATCATCCCTGAGTGGTCATAAGGTTATTGGGTTGGGGAATTAATTTCGTTCCTTGAAAAAAGGCAAAAGTTTCCTTACTCTTAGATTTCCGATTATTGATGAATTCATCTAGAATTTGAGAGTCACTTTTGATTGGACCCAGTTTTTGTTAGCGGAGCAGGTATTTTCGGTCGAACGTTGCACATAGTGATTCGAACCAGCACAGTCATTGACAGTTCACCGGACAAATAAACTTACGAATTGTTCTCAAATTCTGCGGGTTCTAAATGCATTCTTACCAGTTAAGATCAGAAACAACTAGCTGCTGTATAAAACTTTGCATCGTTTTCGGTTATGAAAACAAGGGTACTTAAGGAAGTAGGTTCCATATTTCGTCAGATATGTTTTGAATAATATATTTGCACAAAAATAAACCGCATGGATAACGTGAAAAATTATGTATGGATAGACGTGAAATTTGAGTTCACTTAGTGGCGAATTCATGTTAAAATATCAAAATTACTTTCCATGATTTTGACTTAGGAGTCGACGAAGAAACACGTCTGTTTTCACTTTCATTACCTTCCGGCCAATCAAATTACAACATACAAAGCTGAATCTGCAAAGTTGTTCAGAATTGACAGAGGTGACATACTGCTGTGACAGGTAAGTTATCCCTAATAAATCCTAGCGATCGCCCAGCTTGATGGAAACGTTCCGTTGGAGGAAATTTGAAATATGTAATATTAAGATACGGTGCTTCGTTGAACACATCCCAGTAATAGGGGCGGGGATAGATCATACACTCTGAGTTAGAAACCTAAATCTACCAGAGCTAAAGGTCGACCGCCGCTAGGTTGAAATTTGTGGTATAAGCTACGAAAACGGTGGCAGGCCCAGCTCAGTGAAAATGAAATGAGAATGACCACCAAGTAAATGACTTAAGTGCAATCAGTACAAGCTTGCCAAGCAGAAGCTGTCAGCTGCAAACATTTGACCGAGAGGAAAGTCATGGTGTTCATATCAGTTTCCAAAGAGCATCAACTTTGTCTACCGATCAGGTGGTAAATGATGTGTTTAACGAACTATGCATTTGGATTTTCAGACAATTTGATGAGAAATTTTCAGTGCGACTTCTGGCAGGCAATTCGTCAACCTGATCTACGTCTTCTTAGTTGCCGAAGACAAGTTATCAGCTGCAACATGTTTGGATATTTTACGACTGGCTGGAACGCAATTTTAATCGTTCAGTTTTTTTATTTGATTTGCTTAGTCGTCGGAGTAGGTTGCAACCAGTGGGTTCATTGTGCACCTCAATTTCGCTAGTGGTGTTCTCTTATTCTGATTCGTTCACCTCAAGTTTCTAGCATGTCGCATTTCAATCAGTTTTTTATTCTATCAACCGACGGAATTCCTACATTTTTCAGTGTTCTTTCTTTTATATGTTTTCCCTCGTTTTTCATGTTCAGCACTGTGGCTTCGTGCTTGACATAACTTCCAATTTGTTGTTGTGACTCCTTGATTCCTCTGCTTGAGCTTGCTTTCCCATTTTGGAGATTTTGTTTTCCCTTAGTGGCTTCTATGTACTTCTATTGAGGTTTCGCATTTGGTGGTACGAACTTCATTGTTGCTGTAGGTTTCCTGCTTAGGCTAGTATTTGTACAGTGCCCCTGATAAATTTATGTCCTCCTGATGTTCACGTGCCGAGGAAAATACAACTGGTTATGGCGTCAAGATGAGAATTCACTTTGGGTACTCTGGTGGGTGGCTTTTCTTCAGTTTGCACAACGCAGTGTTTGTTGCACTCCTTGCATTATGTCTCGTATGTAAAAGTCAGTCTTCTTCGTTAAGTCCAGTTCCATATTCGGCTTTCATATCGATTTCTAAGGTTTTTGGTCCGCAGTCCGTGGGCATGCGATACGTTTTATTTCGCATGAAGTTTCCCGGGATGGAATGTTGCTTTTGGCTTGTGCTTACAATGGTGGTACAGATTTTGATTCGAGTGAGTTATGTCCATGTAGACCTCGGTTTGTGTTCTTCGATTTCTTGGTCGCGTAAAGAGCATGCCTGAGAATTTCAAATTTTCGTCGAGTTATTCGTCCACTATTTACTTACTGTCAAAAAGATAGCTGCTCAATTATACATTTGTATTTTGCAGTTTACTCCTTTAGAGATAACGAATGTGTCACCTAGTTAAGGAATCTATAACTTTCTGTTTATTTCGTGTTGTGAGGCTCTTTCAAAGTTTTTAAGTTGCAACCTTCGTAATGAATCTCCTAGCTGGCGATTTTCCCACTTGTCCGTAACAACCTTGTTGGAATTCAAACTATGCGATCAGAGGGATATTGCGATATTTGCAGCTGGGTTCTTTGTTTGTTGATTTGTTCGGGCATTGGAGTCTACTAAATGTCCATTCGCAGATACTTTCGCTTAATTGACGTCACATGGAACCACACTAGTATCTGATTATCTAGATTTTTGACTCCGTTCAAATATCCACAGTCATTGATAACTGAAGCGCGAATTCACTGGTTAGATATTTTAGCTTTCTACAAGAATCCTCCGAAAGTTTGGGGTCTTGGTCGGATTTGACAAGTTGCATTGTGACCTCGGGCCTAGACAGATACTCCATTTTGTGGACTTTCGCCAGACCCACCTCCAGCACAAAATCAATTTCTGGCAAAACACCGAAATTAATACAACTACCTGCCTTCTAGGGATAAACTTGCCAACAGTAGAATTTCGTTTAGTCATCGAAGAGAATAATACGATTTAGTCGCCAATACTAGATATTTCGTGTCACATCAAGTCACACTAAGGGCATTTTAAGCAGCTGAAGATCATATTACTAGAACGTTCTGTTCATTGCTGGGGAATAACCAGACAATAGCAACCAGTGAGTATCTGTGCATTTATATCTGTACACTGTCGGTCATTATGCAGAAAACTCGCATCAGTCGTTGCAAAAAGAAAGATGTCGCGTAACTTAACTTTCCTTCAAAAATTTGATCATGAGGGGATGTCAAAATAACTCCAGAAATAAAGTTTTTGAGTATTTCAAAAACAGACGGACAGAATGATGATTCAGCCTCATTCACTTTTGATCATAGTCAAGCTTTTGTAGTCGTTTGTTAATTCGCAGTCTTTTTGGTAATTGCAGTTGAGGTAACTTATAAAAAATGTTGTACCACTTTGTGACTGAGCTAGTTCTGAAACGCTCAGCATTGTGGAACAGACTCCTGATCAAAATATTCCACGCGATTCGAGTTACATGGAAGCTGGAGGTTTGTGGAACTACCCGCTTCTAATACGAACGAAACTGTAGCCTAGAACTGAACCAAAAGTTGCGGGCTTCGTTACTCCAAATTGAACATGCAAATTTGTGTGAAAACCTGTTGACCAATTTCTTTTTCGTGGATGTTTTCAGGGGAAACTTGAACTCAGAACTATGTTCAGTTCCTAATTGGCCTCACTGTTGGCTTGATGGAAAAAGGTGTAATTAGCGTGTGCATGCTAATGAGGCCCTAATTAATTACATCAGTCAGCTGAATGTCACAGAGTCTGAGCAAATGGCCTTGGCTGCTACACGAAATTTGACTCTATTCAAAAATACATCATGATAAATATCTTCCTCAGAAATAAGTATTTTCTTATTGCAGAAGTTAAGGGCATATTTTTCACAATCTTAGGTCATATAATTAGCAGTAAAATGTACGATCTGGCACCCATTGTAATTACGTTAATAAACCAACTTTTATACACAGCTGAATCTCCCAATCTGGTGACGATTAATGGGGTCACTGAGTTTACTGTGCCACCGTTTCCAAGTCTCATTGTAGATCCTCTTCTGATTTTCGAGGATTGTTTCAGCCACCGCAGGTTGCTTACTGGTTAATTCAGTGAGCACACAAACTACCAATGTCAGAAGCAAATGCTTTCAAAGTTCTCAGATGCCCGCTAAATTGACCCAAATAATCTCCTATTTTGGGAGCTTTATCGCATTGCTTGGGAGGTTCGCATTACGAAAGCGTTACAAATTAGCTGGTTCACTGTGATTTGTGTTAGTAGAAAAAGCAGTGGTTTGAGCGTGAACTAAAATTTCGTGGACCCTTCTATAATATTTTTCTACCTAATTATCTGCATATTACTGATGCGTTAAAGAATCACCTCAATTCCTAAACTGAAATTATACTGAGCTATCATAGTCCCATATGTGATCACACGTCGTAGAATGTACTTTTTTCGGTTGCAAGTTGGTTATTTGCGGATAACAGCAAGTTGGATTACCGGTTAACAAAAACATCCGGCTGTTTTTTTAGCTGCTCCATTTGAGGCTGTTGCATAAGAATTTATAGCTTGCTCGCTGAGGAATCAAAAACTCTTGGATTCGTTCACGTGGATGGCCGTTGCTCAGAAACGCGAGAATGTTTGTTCGGCCCAATATGGTTGTTTTATCCCTTGGGTCCGGTTTTCAAAACGCCAGAATTTTTCGATACTTACACAAATATTTGGGCATTTGTCTCATCAGGTTCGTAAACTCGCAATCGCTCAAGTCTATGCGATCAATGCGGATACAATAATATTACCATCAGGACGGGTTTTGTTCCCTCAGTGTCGGGGTGATAGAAATAAATTGTTCTACTGCGGACAGAACGTTATATATATTCGTAAATGCGCGTAGCGCCATCAATAACTCATTATCCGGGAATATTAGATTTTTAGAACGCTCATTTACTGAATTCAACAGCCAGATGCTGAAGCCACTTTATTTTACTGTTCAGTATTTCCACACATAGCAAAATTGTTATAAAGGACACTGCATAGCCGCTGCTGAGAATTATTTAGTTGGTGTTCCAGGCGATACGTATGCAGCACAAACATACAGTGATATCTCCTGGTTTAAACAGAAGTAAAATCACTAAAAGAACTAATCAGTTTATCCATAAATTGAAGCCATAGGAATGAAAATGTACAGTTCACAGATGGTGGTCGATTATGGAGACATCGCCAAATGTGGCGCTTCCTTAGCCACTGTGCAGAATTACTGCAGTATATGTTTCAATCATTTTGTCGGTATATCTAAGGGTATCTCATGCAAGCTGGATATAAGCGATTCCTCGGCTTTAGACATAAGAGGAGCAAATTATCGAGTGGGCGGAACCGTTACTTTGTGGCACCTATGTTGGACTCAAATGTCACGGGCGCCCTACAGGTTGGGCCTATTACAGCACTCTGCGTAGGAGTGGAATTAGGAGGAATCTTTTCAGCCGGAGTGCAGCAACCAAGGAATAGAAAGCAATAATGCCTCCAAAATCTGGTTATGCAATGTTTATTTAGCGCGTTACATTCCTTTGTCGTTGAAAGCCTGGTAGGTAGTTTTTTAATGAACGCCAGATCTACTACATCGTACATATCGTGATTTCGCTTAAATTATATCGCAAGATGTTCTGATGTGTCAACTGGTCACATGAGTACTTTAACTGTGGTTTCGATAGCCCGCGGACATCACTGTGTAAGGTGCGGTTGTGGTAGTGCATCAGACTAAGTAAGGGCTGAGTAGTCTGATTCAAGCACAAAGCAAAATATGCGATACTGGCATTCTCAGAGGAAGCACTTAGAGGCAGCCCCGGTACTCACGACAAATAAAAAAGGACATTACCAATAGGAAGAACACAGTGGCGAGCAAAGAACTTGTTAGGCGATGTTGTGAATTTCAATGCCAATACAGCAACTACTTTCAAGCTGTCAAAACCTAATGCCTAGTACGACCGTTGCTGTAAGTGACATTGCTGAACGTCCTTCCGGTGTTTATCAATCAGGATAGACAAGTGTGACGCACAGCTGAAGTACGCGTCAACCTTGCATAGGCAGTTATCTTTCTCCGTTGGCGTATATTTTTCGGTGAGACCACACAAAACTGGAATCAACAGTGGACTGTGGTTCCGCTGTGACTGAAGCTCATCAATAGCGTCTATTCCTGGAACAGCCGAGCTATGAAAGCCGAACGTCTCGTGTGCGATATGAGAGCGCTATCACTACTTAAACAGCGCACGCTGACGTATTGGTATTAACGTCTGAAACAGTGAACGTCTGCCTTACAAATCACACCCTCGCCATGCATATCAGACGTCCGGGCTTCAAACACAGGCAGTCAATAGGATATGCGCTTCTGATGACCCGTAGAGCAAAACTAAGGCCTACTGTATTCTGTACTTTAGCGTCGCCTCAACCGAACAAATGTGCCAGGAGAAAGCAAGGATTGTGCACACGATAGTAATGTGAACCTCAATTCTACTCCTTTCGTAACTTTGTTGGGTACGCCAATAACTTTCTGTCCGTTTGATTCCATCTCAAGGACTTTTCTGCTGATAATTTCTCGTCTTCATCACTAGGCTGTCTGCTCGCTACACGAAAAAAACATTTAATGTTTCAGGCCTAATATACAATACCTCGTTGAGGATATCTGCCAGCAGAAAACCAGAAGGGTCTACGCAGGATTTTGTTCTTACCTTGGTCAAAGTTTACCATATATCTATAAAGTCGGTTTGTTGGATTCCATGATGTGGAGTTCGTAAACTCCGTTTCCACGTGTTCACTTGTTTGCTTTCTTGATGTTTCGGCATACAAGTTATCATGTCTCTTATCTTTTCCGGGGTACTGCTTACATAGCAGCAACAGATCCGTCTATTTTTTCGACAAAGCTTAGGTCAAATGTTTTTTTTAAAACTGCAAAGTATGTGCGGACCATTTCAAAGTCGGCCATTAAAGCAGTGGCCACCATCTAAGACGTTGTGTATTCCCAAGCTTTGGTGTCAATCGCACTTTACTCATGGTCCCACGCGTCACGACGTGCTGAGTTAGAATTTCTTCCCAAGCAAAAATATGGATCTGGTAGATAGGAAAATTCTCTGCCTCAGTAAAATATTAGGGGCAGATAATGAACTGTATCGGCAGTCGTCAACAGATGTTTTTCCTCAAACAGTAGCAGCCTTCTAAAGCAGCCACGATGCCTTCTGTGAGTTCGTATTGAAAATACACTTCCCTTGCCTAATTTGAAAGTTTCCTGTGCATGAAATACGTGTGAGAACAAAAAACGCCAACGAAATTTTCCCCTTCGACTGCACAAACTCGGTTGATTACAACTGGCACACACTTCGCCCCACAAATCTTATTCACACTTGTAAAGGAATGCCCTAAAGAGGCACTAATGATTCATCCTAATTTACTTGCAGGTATGCCAGCAAGCTTTCAGTATGACTGACTACATGGTTTCTATAGTCCATAACAGATTTGGATCATCTGGCATCTTAGGGAGTTTTAAAATTATTTGTACCTTGGTAAGGTAGACCTTACTAAGTCCGGTGCTCATAGATTTAGGTGATGGTCACTGGGGGACGTTCCTTCTGCCGAGTCACTAGTAAGTCGCTCTTTTCGTTCGTTAGAAGACAAATTTCTGGCCAGCTTACATGCCATTCCCAGAACCCGAAGAATCTACCATCGTTTCACTTCCTGATCACTTTACCCATTGCAGATTTGGCCTCGCACGATTTGTTGAAAGGTGGAGTTGACACCAATTTGCGGTGCACCATGAGTATGGGATTTCCAGCTCAGAGATGCATTTCGATATGTAGGGAAAGTTTATTCTTATGCTTGAATTTATGTTCCAATTGATATGTTATTATTCACGAAAATGAGGGGCAATAGGAATGAGTATTTCATATCTACAAGAGTTGAACCTCGATATTCCACAAAGTGTTCAGTCAGAAGTTCTACTTAAACTGATCCACCCTGCTGACCGCTACTAGCATCTGACCGCCGATTCATTCGTAACGGACAGATCTGGCTAAAATACATCTACATACAGAAACAATACTCGCCAAGGAGCTGAAGTGATGGTTCTCAGCGGGCGCATTTATCAGCCAACCAGAAGAGACATGAAAGAACAGGTTAACAGGAATACACTCAACATCACCATCATCACCACTCAGAATCTAAGCTCTACATGAATAACTCTGCCTTTCTTTAAAAGAGCGCGTGCCCTAAAATTACGCACTTTCAACTACAGTGCAATTATGACAAACACAAATTGACGAAATCACCACAGCGGACGATGTGACTTTTTCAACCATACGAAAAACACCTTTGTGGTTATGTTATCCTATGCTACCGATACTCGATCCTTTCAGTTTAGACGAAACAAAGATTATAAGTATGCCGTGTGGTCGGATGTTCGTGACGCCATAACACAGATTGGCTTCAATAATTAAGCACGCGAACCCAAATGTGCCAGGACTCAAACACGGAAAAGCTGGCGCCCCGCCTATTATTAGATCTTCCTATATGTAATATGATAACAGGACAAAAATATCTACCCCATTTCAAGGAAAGCCGTCATCACCTTTTTCAACGACTCAGGTTGCAGAACACAATTTCACAGCCTGCAAAATTTGGCAAACTCTAAGTCTGAAACCAGGAGCGAATGACTTCAACAACTGCAATTGACAGCGCGCTTGTGGTGCTACGCGGTCTTTGTTCATCTACGAGAAATATGCGTTGAAAATGTTGAATAGTTCAGGCCTAAAAAACTATCTACAACTGTAGAATACATAAGAAGCATCACTAAATTCGAACATACTACATTCATTCTTATATGAAGCCAGCAGATAAGGGGTCGATCTTTGATTTATTAGCAGACTGACGTATAAATAAGTCTTGCCTGTCTGACGTGGAGACTGACCACAAAGAATTTAAGGCCCAGCATGTCAGGATAATGTTCCTGCAAAATTGCACAAAAAGGATAGGCCGTTTCTTATTTGCTCAACCTTGTGCAATAGTTTACACAAAACAAAAACTCTAATGGTGCTGTGTCTGATCCAATAACTAATTACAAAATGGGGTCGAATAAATTTTGGAGGCAGTGCAGAGTACAAAAGTCATTGAAACGATTTAACCCTTAGATAAAATAATGTTTAGTTGTGTTCTGTACCTAAGAAGCCAACCTAGACAACAAGGTGGATGGTCCTGGGAACTGCGAGGTATTCAAAGAATAGCGTCAAATAACCAAATAATCTGACGCCTGTATGAAAGTCTAAATGCATATTAGTTTGAAAAACGAAACTCGAGTGACATACTTA
The DNA here is from genome assembly GCA_004794785.1 of Opisthorchis felineus. Lineage (NCBI taxonomy): Eukaryota > Metazoa > Platyhelminthes > Trematoda > Opisthorchiida > Opisthorchiidae > Opisthorchis > Opisthorchis felineus. The sequence goes on along the minus strand of SJOL01008250.1, from coordinate 41,855 downwards.
AGCCAATATAGTGGGCGTGAATCATCAACGACTTGAGTGTCTTTCGGCTTTGGGAAAAAAAGGTGTGCAATTGGAAGCCCCCTAGCTACAAAATTGAATGCAAAAACTCATTGTGTCAATCCAACAATATTGGGCTGTTGCCTACGGTCAAGTGGGCTTTATTGTCGCACAGGAACACAAATGCCTCAGCATCACCGGCTGAACCAGTTAGGCAATATTTACGTGCAAGTCTCAGCAGTTTAACTTGATTTTTGATGTTATGTTGCCGCGCGGATTTTTGAAAACTGAGGAGAACAATGCTTGGTGACCTGCGCCTGTTTTTCAAGGACAAGCTTAAATGTGGAAGAAAGGAGAGCAGTTTAGGCTAAGCAATGCAGCATGCTGTTCGGCAGTCTTTAACCAAGCAAAAGATTTCATTGGAATGCCACATACAATGTAATTAAACGCGGCATTGTACACGGAGAGCCATATTGATCAAGAGTTTATGATAAAACAATGAAAAATGTAACACAGAGAGGTGCCAAAAACGTATCTGAGGAAAATATTCAGCGGCGCTAGTTGTTTATCTGCGATGGAGGTTTTAAGTCTTTTACTCCATTTTTCGATTTTTACAAGACGTGATATATTTCTGCGTGAAGAACGAACTAGCATCCTAATGTAATGTAATGTAGTGTAATGTGAAATAAATAAAATACGAAGCTCCTTACGCTTTCCAAACAGAAAACTCTTCAAAGCGGTCTCCATAAAGGTTGTTTATAATCGATATTCTGAAGTTCCCAACTTTCTGAACATACCGATAGTGACATACTAGCGGAATCACGTAGATTGACCCTAAAAGTAAACAAATTTAGGTAAGAATGTTGATTGACTTAACTGGCTTGTTTTTGCACGATGGCCGAAGACGCTATGGTTTAAAACCTGCCAGTTTAAAGTTGACCATCTGACTATATGCTGTTGACCGTGATATGGATGAAGCATAACTGACGGTTTCCCACTGAGGCGGTTAGCTTTTATCAATCTGCTGTTTTTCATCTTCACCGTTAGGCCTGCAAAAGGCAACTGATTTGCTTAGCGATTTGGGCGTGGAAGTTGAAAATACACACTATAATTGTCAAAATATGAAAGGTGTAATGTCCTTGACTCCTCAAAATGCAAAACTAGCCAGGCATGCTCCCTGATATCCTCGGAGTATTGCAGGATACCCTCTAGTACACACTTTGTATCTATATCTCAAGTGAAAAGATTTACAGGGATTATGTTGATCGTGAGTAATATTTGCTGTTGTTTTGGATCATTTTAATCAGGGGCCGATAAGTCTGACCGTTTTAAATGAGGAAGAGTCAATTGAGAGCCCATATTCATCAAGTGACCTTCACTAAGGCATCTTGACGACTAACTAGCACCGTCTATCGTAAAGTAATCTGGTGTCTCCTAAAATATACCTGTCCGATTTTCTTTCAGCAGCAAATAAACGCCCCTCGGTGAGGGTGCTACTAATCAGAGCACGAAACATTTGTCCTCCTGTAAAACTGGTTTACGAATTATTCAAAGCATTTCGCCAGAGAACATGTACATCAAATGTGCAGCCAACAGAGTACCACTCTCTAGCCATTGCCTGCTGTTAAAGGGCTAATAAGAAAAAGTAAACAAGCTCGATAAAGTTTCCACATCCTTCCTCAGTTCCTTCGCAGCTGCGGTAGCACTGACGCCTCTGTCTAGGTGAGAAACCTTTCAAATGTCATACATGCAAACTGAATGGTGCGCGAACAGATGGTTCCTTGTAACCAGAAAGAAGACGTCATCTCTTATAAGATATCAGATTGCCGAACTGTCGCTCCGTTGTTAGTAACCAACTGTTCAAGTACCGTGGATGTCAGTGCTCGGTGAGGCAATTCTGATTAAGCTAAGACAACCGGTTTCATCCGCGCAAAATGAATTTCCCCATAACATGTACAGCTGTACAACAATGTCCCAATTAATTCGTTTTATGCTGCTATATGGCATTCACTTATAACTTCCACTTCAAACGGTCGATAATTTCTAGCAGGTAGTCGATATAAGCCGTTGATTATAAGGCACGACACCGATAACCGTTTGAAAACCACTGATGTATGTCCCCAGAACCATTCGAAATCAGAACCAGTTGCTTATGCCGTTGCGTGCATAATGTACTTAGTAAAACTGTTTAGTTTGAGGGAATTACAGGATCTATGTCACTCATTAATTTATGTCAAACTTGTTACTCAACATCTAGCATTGTACTTGGATTATTTGAAACTGCTATCTAACCTGAGCGTAACAGTTACTGTCCAATTTCGGCCGGTTAAGACAAAGAAAAAACCCTTCGTTTTGTTTGAACACAACATTGTTCTACAAAAAATACTTATGTCTTTTTTTCGCAAAATCGTCTACTTTATGTTACTCTATAATACAGAGTAAGTATTTTGACTATTCACTACCAATCAGATTCATAAATAATTCGCGTTCACCCGCGAAAACTTGAATGTGCACGTCTAAAGCAAATAGTTAAACACTAGATTTTCTTCAGGCAGCAGATCCATGTAAATATCATATTTATTTTACCAGTTCAAGTACGGCCACTATATAAAAAGTCCCCTCATAATAGATAAGAACAAAAACATGGTTCCCTTTTTTGAGCAGGTATCATATAGGCTTGCAAACTTTACGAACGAAACCTCAAACTCTCAAAAATTCACTGAGGATCTATTGGTGAGAAGGGACTGCAAAATGATTACTAATCTCACCGCTGGGATCAAAGGCCAGTAAAAGTGATTACTTTTCTCAACATTTATGCACATCGTACAATGATATGTTTTTAAAACAATGCGTCACACTATAATAAACAACGCTATGGTGGCGTAAACTTTGATACATTTAACGCTATATTATCTGTATTTGTTTTTTAATTTATTATTATTATTCTTGTGTATCAATTACAATCATTTATAAATAACGAGACAAGTGTACCCAAGTACTTTTTGCACAAAGCATATTTTAAGGCAATAACGCAAACAACCAGACAGAATAACAAATCACCTTAGACAATCTTCGGGTTACCTGACGGAACAGAATCGTTACACCAAGCATACCCGGAAGTTAGAGGGGATCGCTTCGATACAGCGCACCCGGGAATAAAAGTTCGCAGGGATATTGGAACTACGTTATAGTCAAATTGTGGACAGTAGGTTAAATGAATCACTATCTCTGCAAAAAAGTTGAAAGTAATTATACGAATTTCCATGTAACAGAATGAAATTGTCTGGAATAAACTTTCAAGTTAAGGTGTTTAAGTCTTCAGCGGGATAGAACTAGAACCATATGGATGATATGTTGACGAAATATAAATGAAATGTGCAATAAAATGTCAAATATTCTTCAAACACTACACAACCTAGTATTTACTCACAATGTAGGTGACTTATAAAATGAAAGATCGAAGTGTATGAAATAATGGTGTCCTTCAACGTAACCTCACTGCTCACAACAGTTCATTCAAATTCTGAAAGACGGTCATTCCTGGACAACCCGAAGACATGTAAAAGAAGAAAACAGCAAACTACTGGATTTGCGCTTGACAACCTACCTTGAGTTAAATGGGGAATATTATGAACTCAAGCTTGCCAACAGAAAACATATCCTCAATTAACTTGTTTTGGTTCACGAAGGCGGAAAAAGACATCGGTTCAATTGAATTAACCTTCGAATACTTGCATATCCAAGAACGAAATGGGAGGGTGAGTTTGCTATCCGTGATACTCCAAACAGACTTCGACAGTATACACATCAATATTGACCCAGGTTATCAGTCGCTACAAATAAAATAATTACACATTTGCGGGACTCTGAAGCACATGGGAACTCAAGCAGCCTAACCACAGTCAACGGACCAATCAGATCAAATAATGAAAGCTGATGCAATTAAAGGTTATTTATTCGTCCACTCAAGCCAAGCAAAACGGGCTCACAAAACCAGGGGAAGACCGCTCAGCTAAAGGGAGGAAATTGAACTGTCGAAATCAAGGCACCCAAAGAACAAACCAGGTGTGAGGAAATTGGGCCGGAATACAACTGCGATTCCAAGTTGATTAAACAAATAACGCGAATGCTACCCCGGGCGAAACCCATCACCTTACAATTAATAAATGATGTTTGTAAATTATGCAAGCACATTACAAATAGAAGCAATTTACCCGCTCGCCCCAACCCTGATGATGTCACCTCCATCGCTGATCAAATGTGTGCAGTCCAGCTGCCAAGCTCGACGAAAACACAAACACCTATGCAGCCTAAATCCTTAGACATTGTTGTGCGCTTAGTTTTCTGATCATTATTATGTCCAACGAACTTGCTGAATTAATGTTTTTATTTGTTTTTGCCACCTGTCTTGTTTCCTATAATTCTCTCACAGGATGAAGTGCAAATTTACCTCATAATAGTGTCTTCAGCAGAGAGATTCGTAACCAGATTTTATGCCCTCGTCTTATCAGTTTCGTCCATAAATTCATCCGTTTGTCCTAGTGTAGTTGAGGCAAGCAAGGCACTTCACTTAAAAAGGAGAATGCAATGTTTAGATGCGTACACTGAAAGCTTAAGTAAAGTGAATAGTTGAAAACTGTTTTGCCAGTACAGATTAAGGTTAATCCCCTGAAGATAACAATTGGATGGGTGAAGTGGTGTTGCAAGTTTTGAGATAGTAGCGTGCTAATCAAACATATTTGTGAACGTGAAAAAACATGAATGTAGATTATATATCTATGGAGTGTGTGCACCTATTGATGGCATCTACATTTCGGCAAGCTTTGACGGAGTCGAAAAATTATTGCAGGCCATATATACACGGGCGCGTTCAGGTAACACTTTCAACCATTTGGCGATGGTCTGACACTGTGACATGTCTGAATTAGCGCACTATTCAATCGGTGCATCATTCGAAACTGCACTCAAAAGAAATGTTCGCGCACTGGACTACAATAAATTGTTCTGTTCTTTTGCAACTGGATAGTTGCATTTCCTATATTTTGGCCCGGTGTTGTCCGTGCCTAAGTTTGTGGCTTGTCATCTTTTACCTGGTTTGGTGGATTTCTTTTCAGCCAGCTTATTAATCCTATAACGTTTATTCAGAAACATCTTCCTAAATTCACCATCAACATGCGAAAATATATTATTCGATCTGTGTCTGTAATATTCGCAGACGTTTATTAATCCTGACTTTAGTGCATTTGGTACTTCTTCCGATTTAGAAAGGAGCTGGTTAGGCTGATCGAGGTCATTAAGCTGACACTTTACCTGTAGTTAATCACACCAGACTTGAGGACTATTGAATGTAAAATTCTAATGCATTATCTCCTGTACTCTCGAGTATCATTTACACATTTAACAACATTGTTCTGGATTGCACACTAACTGAGAAAGTATCTTCAGCTCCCATGTTCTTCACTCGAGTGCAACAACATTGAAAATCTATATTTCCCAGAAGCTCCCAAGCAGAAAACAGATCTTAAATTGGGAATACAAATTGAATCAATCAAGGACAAATTTGATAACGGTATTTCATCAAAACTGACACATTCAGTTGCCTGGAAACATCACAAACGAGAGATTTAGGTGGGTTCCAGGTGAGTCTCTCGCAAAACCAAATTTGTTTGCAAATAAGTGTATTTAGCTGACACAATCATGTTTATCACAAAGAAGGCTATTCTGTTGTTAGCCTGCTTTTGGACGAAATGTTGCCGGTGATAAGGAGTCTCCTCAAAATCGTTCAAACACATATATGGTATAATTAAGAGGAAAACTGAATGGGGGAACCTGAACTTGTGCACACAATTATGACTAGCGATTTGACATTCTGCTTTGCTTGAAATTGACACCTCTAATGCAATAGACCAGGCATTCCCATCGTCCATTAAAATGTATCGGGCAGCTAATGCTTGTGCAAGAGTAAACAGTCGGACTAAAATGTGATTTAAAAAAATATATATTTGTGTACACAGCAATGCACTTGCTAAGTAAGCTGATATTAGCATGTGCCTGCCATCGTGCCTCTCTTCACCGACGCGGGCACGTCTTCTGATGTTTACAGTTCGAAGACTCACCTTGTTGTTCAACATCATTCTGGGTAACTTGGGGCAAAATTACTAATTTGGTCGTTTCCTAGCTGCCACTAATATTTGGGGTTAACATACAGGTGCGCTGGTATTCGATTAAAGGCGGCTAGGCATATGCATAATTCATCAGTTGGGCACCCGTAGATTTAGGATGCCCCCTACAAACCCCCCACGTCGAACCGAACTTCACCCTGCATTCTGCTTTACTTAAAACTCACTAAAATTTTCTGCTGTATGGAATTCAAAATGTTGGTCCTTTTTGTCAAGGCAGATCGGTATTTAAAGAAATGAGTTTGTTCCTCAACGAACATATTCAAGACGCCAGTTTAAAACTTGACTATGCTGTGTCGGTTTAAAAAACAATGTTCCCTGCCAGCTTGTATTGTGCAACTGCAAGTTACCAGAAATCTTTCAAAAAGGAGCGTGCCGACTTTCAGTTTTGGAATACAGTTCAAATGGATCCAGTGTATTATAAACAAGGTACATGCCATTCACAAGATGGGTGGTGGAACTTAGAGCTCCGGGCATTCAAAGTCAGGTTGGCACGTAAGTGTCATGTTACTCATAACTCTTCTCCGTTTCATCTCTGTCGCATCAGGGAATATTTCGAACAGGTAACATTTCGCTCCATTCGCTTGCACCTGTTAAGTGGAAAGTAGGAATAAATGCATTGTCCGTAAGTTGCATACCCGAATCTTGAAGCCATCACTTCCGTCTTCAGCCTGTTGTGCATCCAAGGCTTTCCATGTCACACCATCGAACGGAAAAAAGTCCTTTATCTAGAATCAGTTACGTTTGTATGTCTAGGTTGCAATACCAGATCAATGCTACTGTTTGCCTCATCGGCATCGGGGCACTTGGCAACACCATATGTTCTGTCGGCAAGTAAAACGCTGGTCACGCAGAAGCCAACGATTGCAAGTGCTGCAGAGAAAAAAAGATAATTTTATTGAGGTAGAAGCTTATTACTTCCAAAAAACGTACTTTGATATCCGTACACCTGATGGGGCTATTCAATGTATCGCACACGCTTAACGTATTTGTCATGAAAGACGAATGGCGAGTGCCTTGGTCAAACATTTTGGAAAGTTCCGCCTGAAGACCAACCTTGTAAAACGAAACATTTCTCCAGATCAAAATTATCTGTGAAAAAATTCCTTGGTTAACCTTCATAAATTTTTTCTAACAACGAATGGTGATTTGAAGTAACGTGTGTATTTATTAATAAATTAAAGTACGAGAAATGAAGGGTACGTTTCTCTGGAGGCTTAAAATCAAAATTCACTGGAGATTCACATGAACAATAAAAAGACTGAATTGCGATTTGTACAATACTTGTCCGTTATAGAATTCACAATTTCAGGCTTTCAAGAATGTATGAGTCATTTGCGCAATATTTAAATTATTGGTAGTTATCCTCTGTCTAATTCAACAGGGCAATTTATGTTGGGCAGGAAAACAAACGCCAAAACTGAGCTTACTTTGGGATAAGTGCATGATTCACTTTTTCGTAGATTTCCAAGTGTTACGCTCTAGTGCTCTTTTATATTGTAGGCCTCTCTATCTGGTGTACACGAAAGTGTATTTGTGTGCACTCAGCGCTTCTAGATGTTGGACGGAGCCAGTCATATAGTCGATTAAACATATCTATACTCATGAAATGGACATTTTGGAACATATACCCAATGGCCGTGTATTTTAGTGTTTTATTTATCGCTTACATTTCTTGGTGGAATACCATGCTTTGCAGTCCAAATTTTGGTGCAACTTAGTTGTTTTGGAAGGTTCACATATTTTGGGGTAAACCAGCAGCAACATGGAAAAGTCGAAATGTATCTAGATGGCCGCTAGGTGACTTTATGCTTTCTGACAAAATACGGACTAGACTAACCGGAATTTTTTTCAAGAATCATTGCTAATAGACAGTTTGCCCAGGCAGCAAAGCACCTAGATTTTACCTGCCTTTGGGTTACGTACTGCCTAAAGAATAAAAGCATCTCTCTATATAATTGGAATGGACGCCAGTCCCACAAGGGATCATCTCTTTTGATTAAGGTAAACTTTGTACCGCAACATGGAAGCGAGAGTTATTGTATTTACAATGTTTTTAGTTTACATCGTTACAGTGCAATCATTGAGTACAAGGCAACTTCACTGACCTTAACGTAAGGAGCAACTGGTATTGATGAAAACGGGTTACTGCTTGAAGTGATGGATTTTCAACGCAGTCAGTTGTCATTTCTGTCGCTATCAAATTATTGTGTCTCGTAATGTTAGGATTGAAAACCTGACAAAATTATGCGTATGCATAAATATCGGTACTGATCCCGCGGATGAAGAGTTGTAATGTCATCAAGCGTTCTGAAGCAAATCGTCGATGCTAATAATAGAGAATGGTGCAAACTCATTTACACTCCCGAGAAACAGATCAGTATTCAGAAAAAGTAACTGTTAGTATAGATCACCGGTTCCACGTTATCATGTATTTGCCGACTAGATGCTAAGTGTCTTCTAAATGGTATTGAAGTTTCAAGTCTCCAATAGTTCCCGTGGATAAGGGACCGCGATAACTTGGGCCGATCTTTAACGCATATGTAAAACTTTCGGAATCGTCAGATCTTGATCACTTTGGAAACACATCATATTGTAATAGGCGCTGTGCGCTGCTAGTTCGGTCGATTTTGGTGAAGTTTATTCTGTCCAAATAAGGATTCATCTAAACGTTACCTTGAGATGCCGGGTTGTGCTTCGTTATCCAGTCAGCCATGACCAACAGTATATTTCAGAAGGTTTATTTGGGTCTCAACGCGGTTTTGGGCAATCACCGAGCTTAAATTGCCACATGCGTCACTCCATCATGGAAATGTCAGATCAGTGAGATTTTGGTCGTTCAGGAGCTTTCGAAAATTGGTCATTCAGATAAGCATGAGTGTGTATGTATGAATATGTTTGACTGTCTCTCTCCATATGTAATTTGTACTATTTCGACTTCCAGTTCAGTATTGTTGTCACCCACCCCACTAATCCCCTCCAAAGGCTAGTAAACATTTTAATGGTTATATACATGTATTATAATATATATATATATATAATGAACCAGTGTTTAGTGAATCTTTAATAAAATATTTTTGTGAGTAACGACGCAATTCTGCTGCATATACGACCGTGAACCCAATGCTGTATTGCATATTTAGGTAAGTTCTTGAATAAATGTCCTGGTTGGTGCCACTTGATGACCATGAATTGTTTAACATAATGGCTAGTTTAGTGCAGCCATCACCACGATCCGAACTCCACAGAAGGTTAGTAAATTGTCTGCGCTAGCGTATAAGCTTGACGTGCCCTGCAACACAAAATTCATATAAAATGTCCGAATTATTTTTACTTTGCTTTCGGATTATTTCAATACACAAATATTTTGAAGTTCGTTTAATGAATTGGCAATACTTTGTTTTTGGTTAGAGGTTTGAAGAAATCCCTATTCGCTCTAGTTATCTTTCACACAAGTTAAATTCTCTAACCGTCCTCACCATCACAAGGCTGGTTATCACAACTAGGAAGGATACCACAGACGTGTCTGATAAATCATTAGATCCTGTTAAGTGTGTATGTTGCTTACATGCGGCTAACGATTCCCGATTACATGCATGAAACACCCTTAGCCCTAACTCAATGAAGGTTGATGTGAGTAGATTTTCAATTCCTCAAGACAAAATTATGTTTTCATACCGTTTCAAAAAGACATTTGTATCCATTAGTAACACGAAACAAATCAATCAGATTTGACGAAATAAGATCGTTTATGTCTGAATTACATCTTTTCCCATGATTCCCTTTGTTGAACGTTTGACACTGTGCTTTCGAGCTACTTGCAATAAAGAAAAGAAAAGCTCTCATTGACCTTAATAAGGTCAGAATTTATCTATTCCTGGACGACGCAGTATTCGTACCTAAAAGTCGACTTTTAGAAACCTCCTGAAGAAATTTCGATCATTTTGGGAGGTCCGACGTTTAGCCCATATGTGGGTATGCACCAAATTTCTTAGCTCCCAACGTGGCAGAAAACTGTGACTGGCAATAATCTGGGTCACCATTTACCACCTTGGAAAAAAGAAATGATGCAGTTTTCAAGAAGTTAACGTCGATATATATTGCACAACGTTGTACCTACTCTTTGAAGCATCAGCAGGTACCAACAAAGGTGCCGCGCAAAACAGCGTGCCAAGCACTAATATCGATAGCTTATCTCACTTATGTTAGGTTAGATGAAGACCATGAAGTGTACTTTGCTGTGCTCTAGATTACGTGCGTAGTGATGACACGTCCAGGGACCATAAGCCTTGCCTATAGATCAGTATGCAAGGTTACTGATATGCCTTGATATGTATTTTTAATCCCACATGTGAGGGAAATTAAAAAACGTTCATTTGGAACGGATGTTATCAGATGTACCTTCACTGCAGCGAGTTCAACTGAAAACGTACGTAAAATTCTGTTAGAATTTGTATAACATATGAGGCTGATTCCCAGTGCAGCTGAATAATCTCATCCGTCGGAAGACTGTAACGTTTTATTACAAGTTTAGCGCATGTGAACTGGTCCTAGATAAACTCGCCACACCGAGTCATGTCTGCCGTCCTTACGCAACGGAGGGGGTGTCTAAGTCGTAAGGAATATGAACATCATCCATACGCCCACCCAAAGTGGAATGCAAATAACTTAACGCTTTTTGCAGCTTTATAAAATCCTATTGGTTTGAGTTTATTGCAAATGAACAGAAATTTAAATCACACTTTTGGCTCACTCATAAAATTACGCATCCTGAACCTAGCTTGTTTTGACAAAATAGGTAGTTGAACCCTTCCAAAAGCTAGCGCTTCATATGTCCCTAAATTTTCGGTAATGAGATCACATCCACTGTGTGTCAGTACACAGTTGATAATTCCTAGTTATAGCTTTGAAGAAAATGTTAATTTAGGGATAGTTTGCCATGGACCAAGAGGGTTATTTAACCAAATCGTTATAGGTGCTATTTCACCCTGGTTGTACTCTTTGGATTAAATCACATGGCTATGGACATTCACGCAAGCAAATTGAATGGGTTATGGGAAATAGCAAAGGCGGCCAACTGCCTGTGAGGAAGACTAATACAATGGGTACGAATAAGTTAACATTTTGACCTCGAGAATTGGGTAGGATGATGTTTCCCCTCTTTAACAACGCAAACTATAGCGCATGTGAATAACTTGCCTAACGATGTTTGCGAGGCTCGGTTTGAAAATGAATACCTGGAAAGTTTTCTTGGCTGCCCAGATAGCATCCAGCACACAAGTTTAACTTGTTTAGCTACATAAATATAATGAGTAACATCGAATCGGATCAAATACATGTTTGTGTTTGTAGGTTTTGAGGACATTGAAGGTCAGCTGTGGTTTAATGGTGCGTTACAAGTATTGATAACATGCTTGTATGAACACCCCAAAGCATTTTACCAAACTCTTCCAACATTTGGGATGGTGCTTGATCGAAGTTGTGGCATCCTTGTCAACCATTACTTGTCACTCAACAACCACTTTAGGATTCGCGAGGAAAGCAATTTAAGCCTTCCGCAGAGCATTCTTGGGGCCTGGAAATCAAGTAGTAGATTCTACAACTAGAATACATCGTAATGCTTGGTTGCATATCCCCTAGAACTTTGGTTCCGACAATTTAAATAACCTATTGTGCAAATGGAATGATAATCGGGCGCCTAATAAAATGTACAGCGTTTTCAGTTTTGTTGTATTCTCTTGGGTCAGAGTTGCAGGATTGGCGGCTGCTAGAAAGCTTCAGATTAATTATTATGCACAATTTACGAATGGCATTTCGCACTCATAACGTTCCACGTTGTCCCAATCGAGATGTTGACGACATCTGTAGACGGATTTTTCGCACGTTACATGGTCATTCGATTGCGTGATAACACTACTCTGCACTTGTCGCTGAAAGCTATTTGGGAGCCGACTTGTACTATAATGGACTAGGTTGATGAAGAATTGCTGCTGTAACAGAGTATATAATATATATATTGTTGAATCTCACTTGACCTTATGATAATTCCCCCATTCATTTGCTTACTCCGCCTGTGTACTTTTTATCTCCAGTTGTTTTGCTTATCCGTACCCGCCACTCACGTTGCCGCAGAGGCCATCCCGTCTGAAACTTGTGTGTTGGCATATGTGTCTGTGTGTGTGAATGTGCGCAGCTGACCTACGTACCCATGCGCTTTCGTATCCCGCTTGCTGAGCCTGCCTTGACTTGCTCCGTGTGATCGCACGGCCAATGAGAGTCACGAGACTGTCGTCGGAAGGGACGACCGGAACCCACACTACTGAGCCATCATTCCGCTCGCCGTTGTTTGGTGTGCGGCGTTGACACTGCACTGTGCCGGTTAGTGACAGACCTGTGCACTTGTT
>SJOL01008250.1:0-29071 GCA_004794785.1 Opisthorchis felineus | reverse complement strand
AATAACATTTATTTGGCTGGCACTAAGCTGAGAAAGGATCCGCCACTTGAAACAATATACCACATACATTTTCGTATCAATGAGCAACTTATACGCTGAGATTGTCAAAGACAAATGAATTTTTTATCTTGTCATCGGGTATACCGGTGATGTACAAGCCTGAAAATTTTCTCCTCGCGTACCGCTTGCTTACGCCAATTTGCAAGCATCAAATGCTCCGAACTCCAGTAATGTTCCAGGTTTATCGACTATGTCATCCAAAAGTTTGCTTCAGACAGAGTGATTGTGCAGGAAAAAGTGACAAGAAAAGGTCACAAAGTTCCATGATGGTATGCGGTGGGTTACACATAAACCAATGATACGAAAAGATGTATAAAATAGGTGCCCATTAATTTGCTGCGCCACTGTATCATTTGCCTCAGTGCGAATTGGAGAAACACTAGATGGCTGACGTGTGAAGGAATGAGAACTGGATGAAGACGTCCAATCTCAAGACAAATTTCGCCCTGAAATCATGATCCAATCCAATTTGGTTTGAATTAAACAGATGTAATGCATATATAATGCAATCATAATGGAATGCACGCAGACTCAGACTCTTAGTGTCAAGTTCAAATTTCCTCTCACTACTAGTTCAAGTGTTCACAGATGTAAATTAAATGAAACCTAGCTTTAAATAAGCCATTTGTGACACACAGGCGTTATCAGTTTGTTTCATCACTCACAGTTTTGTATATGGTGAGCTTTACTAAGACCAGCACTTGCTTGGTTAGCTGAGTTTTAGCCTACTTGGGGTTTTGCACTAGTTGGGCACCGTTTAAGTTATTCAGGTAATAAGAACCATCTTAATCCAGTCCAAACCATTTGCGATATTATTGTTTTAGTTTTTGCCAGACAATTTATGTTTGAAAGATCTGATGGCGTTCTTCATATGCTGAATACCAAATTTAAGTACTGCATTCGATCACGGCCGTCGCGTGTCTTGAAGTTGAATTCCTGCCCAGTACTGTTTGTGTATGAAAGTCTGGGCTTCCTAATCTCAATCACTAACTCGACAACTTCGGACCTTTTTGGCATTTTGCTCCTAATCATCGTATTATTTTCTTCTGTAAAGAAGTTTATTGGTTGTGTTGCTATATTTTTTATAGTTTACGGTCGTCGTGATGTACATTTGCAGCTTTTCTGCTAGTAGAAACATGAGAACGACAATCCTTATAGCTTTTCTTGGTTTAGTGCAAACTCACACATGAACAGTTTATCGGGCAACCGCAAAATTATTTCGATTACGCGCGGCAAAACACTGCTGACAAAACACAGCATATAAAATGCCACACGATATTAACAGCTAGTAACTTGACAATCACGCCTGTGCACTCTCCATTCGTTCTCAATTTCAGATTGGCTCATTTAATTCACAAAATGCAATGTGGTCCTTTTACCGGCCACTTTTAAAACAACCCGCTCGTTGTCTCACTTATTCATAATTCATCGAGATGATACTTAATCAAAAATTGATCCGCGTATCCGTGAACGAGGATATCCGATTGTGCCCGGTAAATCAGTGAGGTAACTGAAAATAATACTGGTTCATCACTTGTAGTCCCTACAAAATCAGCCAGAGACATCAAGTACAAGCCGCGCGTCCCGCATACTCTGTTAGCATTTCAGTGAGCTACACAACTGGCATGTCCAATGCCCATAGAAAGTTTGCTGACAACGATGCGCTTGATAAATCAACTCCCCCACGGATATTTTCCTGAATACTAGCCTTAGGATATAAAGTGATTCCATCGTAAAACGGTTACGCTAATGCAGGCCAACTCTCGCATGATCTACATATGTTAAGCACCATACACTTAGCTATGAAACCGTATGGAGTTTCAACTTGTACAACTAAAAACAGAAGTTGTATGCAGAGAACAGTCGCACTGCGCTGAAGATCAAACGCGTTTCCAACAGACAAACAACGGAGAATTCGGAAAATCTGAACTTGAAGCATACCAGAGGCACATAACTATGTTGAAGTTTTCATATTTGTCCTCACTTACTCTCTGTGTGAATATATAAGGCACTCTAGTAGGATGCATTGTTTTGTACAAAATGTTTTAGACACAAACATTAAAACATGCTTCCACATTACTGTTGACAAGGATTGCTTGTGTTTCAAATCATCAACATGGCACAAACTTTACCTACATCCTATGCATCACGTTGATACACATGGTTCTTCGGGATGAAGCCAATCTACGGCTAAATTAACATCGTTGTACAACAATTCGGTCTAGTTGGTATTTGATGTGCAAAGTCGGCTAGGAATAAAATGATACCAAAATCTAAATTATGGTGTGAGACTTTACTACCGTACCTCCCCCCCTCGTGGAGCAAATAAATGTATGAAGCTCCAACTGCTGTTGTGAAACGCATTGTGACGAAAACGTTATTAAGAAAGCTGCACTGCAGAGTCTCCTACGTCATGATAACATGATGAGCATAATTCAGGCCTAACAAAGTGATCTAATAAGCTTCTAATTAGACCTCGTAAATTCATTTAAACAAATGAACTTTGGGGTTACTGGGGATGAAAACATTGGCGGATCGTTCGGCTGAACGATACTGAATTGAACAAATTCAAGTAATCAACAACGGACTACATCCGCAACTGTTAGCTCCACCGTATCCAGGATACCAATTTCCAAACCCTCTGGGGGTTCACGAATAAACCGGCATTAAAAACGGAAGAAACATCCAAATTAGCTGTTCCATGAAACGTTACTCATTACCACGCCTGACACAATCCACTGCGTCGTTGCAAAAATCAGCAAGGAGGTTTCCTGAAGCTTTAAAATAACCTGACTTTTTGGATGCGTTATAAGACACAGCTCAGAAATGTAATGTACCCCCCGCGCTCGATCTATGCAGGGAAAGTGCTGACCAAATAACTCGCGTAATACTACTAGATCGTACATTCTTAGTTTTCCTTGATTATTCTGATGCCACTTAATTCTCATGGAGTAAGGCAGAGAACCCTGGAATTCCTCAAGGGTTAGCATCAGCCATCGTTTTCAATCCGCTATGCTTGCTGATGAGCACCGAGAGGACTAGCACTTTTCAAAAACTGTGGTTTTGTTGATGCTGCTTAATCGCACACTTTTATTGATGGAGATCGTCAATAGGTTATGTTGCCTCCTGCACATGTAGACAGTTTACCAAGGTAAAACAAAGTATTCTTGGTAGTGTGGGTATATTTGAGAATTTGCAGCCATATGTTCTCAACTAAATGAAGCCACTCAATGATAAAGAACAGAAAACGTATTGAAGATCCTTATTTAGAATCTTAAGCAGTGCGCATTCCAAAAAACTTTGGGGTTTTTCGAACCGGCGAAATTTAATTCCGTATTTTTAACATTTAACCGTTTGTATAATAGCGGCTGACTACATTGTGAGTAAAACGGCCTTAGTTAGGACATGATCTCATTCATCATTCAGCCACAGGATCCACATCACGTGGTAATAGGGGGTATTCTGGATATTCTGGCCATTTCACCAGACTATTTTGCCGGATTATATAGTATAATTTCGCGGGCCCAAAATGAGTCATCTGGTGCCCAGTTATGTAATATGCTGATAACCTGTATTGTTTAGCCATAAAATATTCCCCTCTCGAGCTCAAATTTAATCTCAGAAAATTATATTCTTTATAGTTTATGGGACTTGCTTTCCTGCGTTTTGTTGTTGGCGGTCGGAAATGTTTCCGTTTTAGGCAAAGTGCGATAGGAGAATATGGGATAAATGCCTTCTACAATTTTCATGGAAAACCCAGTGTAATTAGCTAAAGATGTTCATTTCCGTTGCCACTGAGTCATCGTTTGATTTAGTTGCACACTTCGCTTGACCTGATGATTAAACATAGGCAGTAAATTTGCAAAGTGACCGTTTCCTCCTTTGAAATCCTAGATCATTTACTAAATAAATTCCCGGAAACAATGTCCCATAACAACTGTTTAGCGACCCAAGGCAACTGGGTCTACGGCGGCCGCTCTACGTTTGATTTTTCAGCGAAAAGAATAATGAGACGTACTTCCCCAGACCTGCAAGCTTGCGTCTTACCTGTCGAAAGTCATAACAAACTTCTTCATTTCCTCAGTGGAAGCATGGGTCATTTCCAGGAAACACATTCACTCAACACTGACGGTGCGATGATATATTGGTACCGTCCTAGCCTTATGAAAATTGGGGGAACCCTCAACGGAGCGAGTGAGCGGGATAAGTTTTTGTAACTTGCAACCGGATTTTAATATCTCCCTCACTAAACTATCCAGTAATACGTCACTTGGATTTCTCCGCTTTCTCTTGTGCAGTTCATAGACATCTGTCAACTCCGCCGTAATTAATTGATTGTGTTGGATCATGTGTTTTCCGTGGCATGCTTCGGGTTTGAGTTGTGTCAACGTCTCTTATGCGTGCGATTGTGCCCTTCAGTTCGTTCGCAGCCTGTTCTCATTTCAGAAGCACCGTCACCGTTCCAAGGGGTGCTTTTTCGTTTTACGTTATAGTCTGGTTTCTGTTGTAAAAGTTTAGTGGTTGGGTTGACACTGATGTATTTACAAATGACGTTTCCGAAGTGTGTCGTGCGTGATGCATACTAATGCACACATAATCTCCTTGCATACGCATGTATTTAGATGTCACCTTGGAACTTATGCACTTCTCCATCTCCACGAAATGAAACAAGAAACAATGGATGTTGTGATCTGGCAGCTAGCTTCCGTTTCGTATTAATGAAGTGTCCTTCGCAGTAACTAAATGTTTAGTTTAGTAAATGGCGATTGTTTAGTACTTTATTTAGTCTGGTTTCGAGATGTTGTGTTGCAACTAGATGCAACCGTTATCTCATGATATAATAGATGTTTTGCACTCTTTTATGTAATTTTATGATGTGTTGACCCCTTCGGTTTGGCGAAGCAAGCAATCTACTAGGCTTTTGGTGTTAGACATTAGTACTCTAGGAACAAATTGTTTAGATACTGAGTGACAAGACACACTCCCGTCGCTTGCGTCTCGCACATCGTTTTTTTGTTTACCTTAGTGTGTCTTAACTTCTACCATTACCCACCAAGCGAGACTTGCCACATGGCCAAATCGTTATTTCTTGCCTTGTCTACTGCACGATCATACAGCATAGCCAAAAAACTTTAAAGTCCAAGGTATGATGAGTTTGATATTCAACCATGGCAACCAAATTGAAAACGGGTGCCTGCGTTTAGTTCACTAAACGCAAAAACACCAAAACTATTCTCCTCCGCCACGAATCATACCAACTACGTTCTACTGTGAAATACATGGGCCGGCTTAGCCCGAGTTAAGAAAGCCGGGTTTATCACACGTGACATTTTTCTACATTTATTGGCTGCTACAGGAACCCCATGGGAGTAGAACAAGTTCTATCGTGTTATTGGGTGACTCAGCAACGTGGAAAGCTGGTGTGTGTTTTTTGTCTTAGATTCATGTGCAACCACGGAGAACGCACTAATTGTGCACTTATGCAAAGTCCAATCATAGAAGAACGTCCGGTTAAAGATTTGCGTTTAAAGTTGCGCACGTAGTTACCAAATGCTGAAAATGATTCAAGTGTGGACAGCTATAAAGTACACCGGAGTTAAAGTACTCCTTTTTGATGGTCGAGTTGTTTTTGCACGGTAAGTACTACTAAATCAGAATAATTCACCGCCGCAGCCACCCTAAGTTTTTGGTCTATACATGCCCTTATTACCGCGCAAGCTAGGAACCATCGAAGACTTTTTTCAAAAATGAGGACTTGGTCTTCTACTGCGCGGCAGAGTTTGTTGAGAATATATAATGTGATCGTCTATTACCGTTGTACACCTTACCCTAACACCGAGACTGACTGTAATCAGGACAATAACATTCGATAACCTGAGTACAGAGCTCAGGAGGCAATTGCAATCGCGAAGAGAAATCCTAGTGGACTTGTCTAATATTCGGGTGATATCCTTTTCTATGTAGACTGATCGCAGATTGTGCTACTTAGTGCACAACGTATTTGAGTATTCTTTGACATGAATTCCGCAAGATCTAAGTGGACTTTGTGGATGCTGTTAAATGTTCCTGACTCTCTTCTCTAAACACAATTCACAGTCAAAACATGGGTGAGTACTTTTGAGCCAATTTGCACATCAGTTTCACTTTGAAACACATCACACTTTGGACTCGAATCACAGGCAAGTGTAAAATACTTAAGCAAATTTCCAGGCTAGGGTGCAGAGCACGCACAGCCCTAGCAAACGTTAAAGTATGCCACACCGTGACAGCGGGGTCACTACCGATATCTGCGATGAAAATACAGATAATTTGGTTGGATTATAAAAGAAAGCATGTTCCCGCCAAACACAAGGCTAATTTCAAACAAGTGTGAATGTATTTTAGCTGGTTTATTGTTGTTTGCCACACCAGAAAATGTCACAATATTATTTAAGTCAGCAGACGATTACAGAGTTTCTAACAAACCCCATGTGAGTGACGTCTAAAGCTAAATTGTGTTTGCTTTTGATTACTTTTATCCACGCGTTACGGACATTTTGAAAAGATATTTTTCCAAAATGATGTGAATATTTGGAAATGTCATGTAGAGTTCACAAAAAAGCCAACATGCTGCTGACACAAAAGTAACCCTTGATTTTCCCACTTTGACTGATACATATCGCATGAGAGATAGTGCATTTATTTTATAATATTTTTGGCTAAACAAACAAAATTCATGGAATGTGATACAAGATTTGCCGTAAAATTGGTGGTACAATACCACCAAAGAGCAGTACAATGTTCAGAGTAGTTTTACGGACGCCTTTGTTCACCTGGTATGAACGTTTGCGCCCAATAACTGCGCACGCTAACCTCGTACCAGAATTGCCGGTTGTTCGACTTCCTATATCAGGCAAGAGACCAAGATCGTCAACGTTTGCGTGAACAACTAGCGAAAGACCGACGAAATCAACGCGTGGATCTACTAATCCGATTGTAATTGTTACGTTGATGTGCAACACGCCAGTATCGTCTGTTATTGCATTTCCGAGATCGCCTTCGTGTCGTTCCTTGGAATCCAAACCACCATGATTTCTATTGAAATAAAAAATAATAATTGCCTTGCACATATTCTAAAAAACGTCATTGGGAACATATCGACTTCGGCTGTCGAATCGGTTTCAGTTAAGATGCAAAAAAGTCACGTGTTTCAAACATTGTGGTTGCCTTGAATAAGGAATCTTTGGGATTAATTACAGAAAACGCTAGACGGATGTTTTCTATTTTGTCTAAATTAAAACCTACTTGTTAAATGGATTCCAATGTCCATTGGCATTGAGACAACCGTTGTCGATGTCTCCACTTTCATGAACGTGGACTCCGTGCATTTTCCCCCGCTCAAATCCGCCAACTGAGCCCATTATATTTACCGTCCTTGGATGTGTCACTTTGAAATCAACTCTACCAGTGTACTTGCCTTGAAATACGGCAATCCCGTCTGACAGTTTGAACGAAGTCACTGAATCTCGAAAACAAAAGTTGATTTTAAAAACGGAATTGTTATTCAACTACGAAAAACAAACTACAATACACATTTTCCCATCATTTATGGAACACAGTACCGACCCTTTTTAGTCTATAGAAAATATTTTTAGTCGTACCTTGACACTTATTTTGGGGCCAAACAAGAAGTCCGGTTTGTGACGTACTACGGTCTGCCAAAGACTACTTGGTTTTCAAAAAGTGGCGATTTTGTCGAACATTTAGCGGGAGATCACAGTGAGTTGACGGCGAAGTGCGATAGACTTAAATTCTGTCGGTTATTTCATTCTGAAATGTTGTCCTCTAATACGTGGCTGATTTCAAGTCACCGCCTTCTGGGATTAATGTGGGATGTGCACTGAGTTGAATTGTTAAACAAATACACCCCTTCGTTTTCAGCCCGCTAACGAAACAAATATCCCAAAAAGAGTTTCCAGGTTCCTTCCTCCACACTCGCCTCATTCATCTTCACTTAAAATGACCATCATTTGTCCCCGAGTGTGGGAATTCTGAAAGAATTAGAGGACTTTCTAGTTACTAACCATAGAAACACCTGCAAAGTGTATGCACTTCTCATCTGGTAGTTATAACAACATCACAGGTGAATGAGCAACATCAGTGTATTTGCACAGCAAGCGACTGCTAAAGCTTTAGGTTGCACTCTGTAGCACACAAAGCTCAACAGTACCATGTGAAAAATACTACAGTAACGATTTTTGACGCTGAGCTTGTATTATTAGCTCAGCTAGTAAAAATTTCTGGAAGTTTGGTGGTCGGTGCTTCCTCCTTATATGTGGTCCGCAGTTTCACAGAGGATCACTTGAGATTAATCAAACACGTTTGCTACAGACTGTTGCAACGAAAGTTGTAACAGAATACTTGGCTCAGCAGAAGAGCCCGAATTATAAGTCTACTCCAACAAACTCCGTGGAAGCGACTTACTCTGACAGGCTTCTGAGTACTCAACGAGTTTTGCAAAAACATGCAACCATGTTATCGTGTTTGCAAGCATTGGCATCCTCGCGACACCGTGGCTGAAAGAGAAGCAGCATATACAAGACCGAACGTGGAGGTATAAGTTACATTTATGTGTTCCTTTATCCACGTGATCACGGAACTGCCAATAAGACAAATAACCAAGTTGCATGCCAGATGAGTACGTCACACCACAAGCCGAATGTGAGCACGAATTCACAACGCCACAAAAGGATGTTTGTTTTCGATTTCTGATAATAAAAACGAGGGCACTGTGCAGATTACATGTGTTATCCTGAAGAATAAAAAATTTCGGCGAATGACCGGTAGAATGTGCGAGAAAAGCAAAGCTAGAGTATGACGCACATAACTTTGTGTAAGCTGTCAAACTTGTCCCCGAGGCCTTAGGTACTCTCAAGTTAATGCACCAAGTTGACAAACGATGATAGGCACAACAATTTGTCATATCCATGCTAGATACTACTCTTGCCATGAATTTTCCTTGTTGAAAACCAATAAAATCGCCAGTCCGGTACATTGCGCTAAGCCAGAAGGATTCTGATATAGGAATTAATGTATGAATATATGAACATTATGAATTATGAATTATGAATACGGCGGTGCAACAAAGCTACTTAGTTAGTGTTATATATGCGAATCCAATCTTGGGTAAAATAACACCATTAAAAATACAATTTATGGCAAAGTGGCTGCTTACCTTCCTACGCAGTACCGACCATGCAGCGGTGGGACCAATTATGATGTGTGGTAAATGAACGGCAACAAGAGCAGCAGCAATCAATAGAGATCCTATTTTTTAGTGATGTCAATTTACGCTGGAAAGCCGGAAAAGGCTGTACAGGTGTTTCGTTCCTGTTTAGAATTATCAGCAGTGCGCATTACACTAAACCCGGTGAGTTTCAAAACTGTGACCTTCTTCCCAGTGGTTGATTGCTTAACTGTTTGGTTACAACTGGCTTATTAGCTCTCACCTAGACGGAACAACTCTACCAATCCGTCAAAAACGGAAACCACGTCGCGTGTTTGTGTATTGGCTGACTCCACGCCAACATAGAAGCCGATAGAATGCCAAAAAGATAGCTTTAGAAATGCTCATCCAACGATTTACAGTTGCACAAGCAAAATCAAATAATTGTGATAATTCAGGAGAACTTATCGTTTTGGTTGTGCTTTTCCACATTAAATACCCAAGCCCCCCTCATAACTTTGACAGGTTGGTTGAATGAGGTGTTGAAAGAACCTACAAATAGTTCTACCAATTATAAGGCCTTTAATATGTTCGCCGAGCTTGCCCGTTGAGTTGCAGAACAATACTAACTGCACTTAACTTGTCCCCTTTTTGCTGCAATATGTAGACACATCAATATGTTCTGGCGCTTGAATACTCGGTGAAACAATCCAACATGGTAGCCTACGATTCTTCACCTTTGGGCTGAAGTATGAACACAGTTCCGGCTTCCGATATCTGCTTACGGAGTAACAACTTGCCTGGCGATATTTATCAATTTTAAATAACCGGAATAAACTCTTCCCAAAGGTAAAAAGGTGGCTTTACGCAGTCCCTTCTCTTCAGTGCCATTCGTAAATTCTCGGTTTCTAGGCCGTCAGGCCTGACTCATCCTACATTTCATTCTGCTTTATTCACATTACAAAGTTTGGTCTCGCGGGATTTTACCGAAGTATTCCAACGTCGACTGCACGCTTCTATTAACTAGAGCACGCCGTGTCTTCTGGTGGTTTTCAGGCGTAATTTTGTGGAGACACTAGCCGAGCAAATCATCACAGATATATTGTTATTGAGATGTACCAAATAGTATTTAGTGCATCTAGATTCAAGTTCGCCGTTTAGTCTTATTCATGGAAGTGTCAATAAGGTGATCCAAACTGTCAGTCTGACTCATCAGGAAGCCATGTGTGCTGGTAGACCCAAATAAACGTAGTTGAGCTTTCTTTCAACAAGTTCGTTATTACATCCTGCTCAGGTGTCCCGGGACTTTATTCCACCAACTGTACATCAAATTCTGATGAAAATGCAGCATCAGCAATAGCCGGAGTGACAGCACTTTCATATTAACCTTTCGGTTACATTGGAGAAAAGAAGTAGATAAACCATACAACCTCATTTATAATATCCTTGTGATTTTCTCAAGAGCAATGAAAACATTAGATTTTGTATTCATCCTTTCGTAAGATTATATCTCGACGTGCATCTGAATGATACGTAGGCTAATATACGGGTACGGTTTGAGACAACTATGGCAATCAGCTTGTAGGTAATGGATGTATTACTGCAGGTTTCTGATGGACTAACGCAGCTGCCACTTCTACCTCTCATTGTCTGTGGTTTTTGGCTGGATACGTTTGCACCTTTCGTAGCTTTCGATTCTTGTAAAGGCAGTCAGGCGTGCGTTTTTTGCGGAAATTTCCACCAAGTTTGCTGCTGTATTTTTTTGCCCCTAGGCACAACACTAAACACATACTAAAATATTTACAAAACTACAAATGTTGCATATTGTTAAAGTATGTGCGGACGTCAAATATACATTCTACGCTACTAAATATACCAGATTAGTTTAGTTACTGCGATAGTCTTCAGTGGTGTGCTGCCACACGTGAAAAATGACACACGTTAATCATTTATACAGCTTGCATCTCATAACCATTCATTCGAATTTTAGGTTCAATGCACTTATGTGAACGGAAAGGAAAATATTCTAGAATTGTGTTATATAGCCAAGTGGTTCCTATGATTTATGCAACCGCGGCTGAGATTTCGGCGGTCTAGAGCGAATTCACTTTGAACCTGATTTCTTTCATTGTATTGCTCAGGCGATTGAAATTAAATAATAAAAATAAAAATTACGAATACTTTTTTTATCCGAGAAAAAGCTTGTCAAAGGTAAGAATAACTGCTGGTTTAGTGGGTGGAGTGAAACTTCACTCTCCCAATCCGGGCAAAATAAGAATTGGAACAAGTGAGTGAATAACTTTGGTTATTCTCAGACGATTGATCAGTCTCCAGTAGCTTGTTCTATATTCCGTTTGAGGACCGCAAAAAAAAAACGAGTGTTTGATTATGTATATCCGTTTTAATAAGGAGTCATTTTTTTCTGACGCGGAAATGTTCATTTTGAAATAGGTAAATTAGGAGTTTTTGTAAGATTTCAAACTGCCATTATAACGGCGAATTATCAACTCGCCAGTCTTTGTGAATGAGTGAATTGCATTCGTGATAATTCTACATATTTTCAACTTACCCTATGAATATTCTAAATGGTTTACCCCTTTATCACTAAATGTATGCAAGCCGTTAAGATGAAGCCCGATAGATAACTTGTAGGGGAGTTAGCACAACGGTCGTCAAAATAGGCTGGGTTTTTACTCAGTCGGGCACTCAAGCCCTTTATGGCCTTTGTTTGCATTTAGCGCACAAAATCTGCCTGTCGCATTGACGCTGTGAGGTTCTTTATCCAGGCTGGGATTCTCCAGGAAGGTTTTCAATAGAAATGTATCAAACCCGCCGTAAAAAACATCTGCTTTGTGACAGATTCATTATCAAACGCAGCTTGGAAAATTAGAGTACCCAGCTAGCAGAGCCTACATTATATATTTGTGGGTTACGGTGGACAGTTGAAGTTTGCTTTAATGTGGCTCTCCATGCGTACGTTCTTATTCAAGTTTTCAGTCTGAACATGTAAGATGGATGAATTGTTTGCAAGGCACATGCTTGTAAATTACGCTTGCATAATGAGTATTAATGTTTTTTCTCTCCTGTGGGAAATCGCACCACAATTGAATAAATGGTGCGTAGCGCATACACCAGTTAGTTGTCCACAGAGCAGTTTCCAACTCTCTTGAAAGTGAAAATGAACCTTTATTTCTAATACACAGAGTGATGCACGTCATTTGTTGTCATACCTCTGGTGTGCACACGTGCCTCGTGTCTGTTACATAACATGAATATCTCACGTGCAGCATACGCAATTTAATGTATCATATTGAATAATATGTATGCATAAACAATGCGATCATCTTTACTGTTAAACTTTAGAATGCTTTCAGCCACTTAAGTTTCCTTCCTTATACGGGTTACATAACCACCCCAGGCAGCAACGAAGCTTGGTTTAATCATTTGGAGTGGCATCAGATACATACTGTTGAGAAGAATACCAAAACTTGCCAGCTTATACCTAAATTCAGTTCCTTTTATTGAGAAAAGTGCTATAATCTAGGCGTTTCTCAGGAGGATACTTAGTTCGCAATCAGACCCATTGAGGGCAAGCTGTACTGAGTACGTGACAGTTGTTCATTTATGAGAAATCTTAGTTGTTCCACCAACTTCCAGGTTATTGCAATCACAGTTCCAAATGCCAAAGTGCCCCACAACTAAATTAGGTATGAATTTACTATGCTACTTATCCGAAAACATGTATCACGCTTCTACTCACGTTCAATCTCTGATAGGTTTGATTACCATGGTCGAGAAATGGTTCCAATTGAAAAAAGTTGTGATAATTTCAATGCACGCTTTGGAGAAACTTCCAGATTAACTGCGATAGTTTTCAAGAAGACTGGGTACAAATGTTTGATGGTATCTACAATAATCAATTCAACACGTCCATTATAGTCGCTTACTGTTTATTGCTTACAATAATAGCATGGTTGGGCCCAATCAGAATAAGAAGAGTAGACAACATTTCTTTTCAAACCAAATGTTTGTTTGCAGTCTTAGTCGGTTCACCAAACATTCTTAAAAATGCGTTACCTAGGAGGCCTTCCATGAATCAGAAGTAGCTGCAATGCCGCGACTGCTTAGCGTTTGCACTTCTGAAGACTAAGATAATGCAACTTGCGATCAGCCATCAAACTGGCAATCAAGCACCTTGTCTGCCGAAAATTCTATAAAATGTCACGCCTGTTTCACATGAAGAATGAGTAAATTTAAGCTGCAAAACTCACTATACCATTAGAGTTCAAAGATAACGTTATGTTGTAATTCGCCTTCGATTTAGCGTGATCCTTCAATAAATATAACTTAATGAGGGATATTTGGTTAGCCATCTCAATCACACCACGAAAATTTTATCTTGCAAAATTTACATTCAATATTCTAAGCACCATTAGACTGACCCTTGTTCTTCCATCTTTCCAGAATGTTGCTCAGTAAAAGCAGTGTATCAGTCACAAAGATCAGTGTTAGAGCTTCCTGCAAAGGTTTATTTTGCACAAATAATATCAAAAAATCAGAATGCATGTTTTACAGTTTTTAAAAGGGCGTCAAAATACCAAGTTGTCGAAAGAGAACTCCATTTTACCGCACTACCGATGAATCCAAAAAAACATTTTGCGTAACAAAAATCATACTTGGTTTCAAATAACCACAGCTTAACGAACGTCACTCACAAGACTGGATACCACTTTTATCATAAATTTAATGGTGCACTACTTCCAATCAGTGATAGCCAGATTGGTAAGTAAAATGTGAATAAATCCCGTGTTGAAAAACATTGTGCCTTATCCAGAATGAGAGGTCCTTTGATGAACAACGATCACTTACAGAGCTCAGCGATGCCACTCTGCTTATTAGACCAACTGACGCACGCATGGAAAATATGTAGGACAAAAGTTTAGCTCATATTGGTGGCACCCAATTACATAAATGTTTATATTAACTTAGTACATAGGCTTTTTGTGTTGATGGTTGATGAACGCAACTCAAATTAACACAATGTTTCCAGATACCATGAAAATTTTGCGTCGAAAGCCATTTTTGTCAAATAGGTTCGAATGACCTCTGGTTCAACGACAGCTGCTTCAAATGTTTTCGCTTTGTGACTGTACTCGCCTTTCTCAAACCCGTCATTGGACACCATTATTACTGTTTAAAACAGTGATTGCTTAGCATTGTGGTCGCACCACACGACGTTAGCAACAAAGTTACTGAATCCGAAAAATAAAGCATAATGTGGAAAAGTGAATCTTCTATGCAATCTCTACGACTGCTTTATAAAACATAAACCAACACCTGCAATCTTCCATTCGTGAGAATCAACTAACCACTTTTTCATAATAGTCTGTAATGAAACTAAACTTCCTTGAGAAAATTGTGCCTATTATGCGTACACTTTGTTATACTATGATGCTCATTTCAGAACTAACAACAGCCAAATTTCAGTTAAATGTCACTGCATGCTACAAACCATTTGGGTTTATAATTTTTGAAGGGTTTATTTGAACTTTGATAAACTTTACTTCCATATCAGCGTAATTTCATTCCTAAAAAGGCCTTTTGAGCTTAACTTGATGATTGGTTTTCCATTCAGCGTAGTTTTGGTGATTTCTCCCTTGTCATTAAAATCGGCGTTAGCTCAAAATCACATGCTAGACATGCCGTTAGTTTCCACTTGTGTTGCAGAGTGAAGCTGAAATGTTCAGCCGACGTTTTCTGAATATCAGCAAGTAAAATGATCATAGAAACTTAATTATTAGTCATTAGATAATTTGAAATTCCAATGTTATCCTTTTTTCAAATACGCTTTAGGGCATAAATAGAGCCTAGAAACTAGCGAGGTGACTTGACTTAGACGCTTTCGTTCAGTGCATCGAAAATAGAAGGACTATTTCGATTGTAAGAAATCTTGGTTTCGTCCACGTCCACGTAACCCAACATAATTTCAAGCGGCTACGTAGCAATATAGGGAATATAAAGTCCATATGACATCTGAAAACTAAATGTTGCGAGTACAAACAACCATGTTATTATTTTCGCAGTCATTAGAGTTCCTGCCAAAGCAAAAATGAATCAAATGCGATGCACGCAAACTTGATAGTGGAGGTCTCAATTATATTCATGATTATATTTAGCCGCGTGGTGACAAAAAACAGCCAACAGGGGAGAAAGTTAGTTGAATTTGCCAAGCAACAATAGATGCATATTTTCAGTGTCCGATATTTTTGCTTACATGTTTGATGCAAACCTTGCCGCAATCTCGGTCATGTCTTATAAGAAAAGTTAATCTGAGGGACATTATCGACGTGACCAACATCTCAAATGGCAACATTTCAGATCAACTTTTCAGAACACCATAGCCCGTCGATATTATAAGATTTTAAAATACAATTAAAGTCAATCTAAATCGGAGACAGATTGCGACCTTCCTCTAATTGCAAATCGTCAGCAGCATTACAAGGAACTCCAAATGAGATTTAAACCATCCAGTACTACTCGGCAAAGAACGGTTTACCTCACTTATGAATGAGGTAGCGCCTCTAATATTCCAACATCGGGATTCACTTCACATGACTGACTCATCGTGAGACGAATTCTGAAGCATCTCTCTTAGTGCGAATTATTCTTCTCTCAGGCACGTGTAGTTGGTTTGCAGTATGAGAAAGTTTTCAAACGAAAATGACAACTTTTTTCCGGCACTTGTGAAAATCTATATTGAAATATAGCAAAGGGCTCCACAGATTTTTCATCGGTAATGCATCACAGATTTGGTGGCTGACTATCTGTGGGGAAGACAGCCCGATTCTTCATTGCCAAATGGCTTTGTTCGCATGTGGAACTCACTGCAGTCCAGCACAACTCTCTCGCACAACTCCGACGGCCGATTCAAAATATTCGTTTGTTGACAAGCAGCCACTGTCGTCTCCCACTCGGCTGTTTGTTTATGCAAGCCTTGCTAATAAACTTATACCGAATACTGTTGTGTTCGCATCTGCAACCGTATGTCGTTAAAGAATCCTGCCGAAACCATGTGAAATGACCTATTTTTATTCTCATTCTAACTGAAAATTTTCAGAATATTGTTGGCACACACTAGCAGTTTGCTCCTCATGAACTTCAGGAGTTTCAAAACTGGAACTTAACCATTTCGGCCGATGACACCTGATCAGCAGTACAAGTAATTCGCACTAGATCAGATATAGCGCCAAATACAATTAAATCGTAAAAATCTCAATAGGCAATCACGTTCCGTGAGACTTCCAGAGCGGCGACTTCCCAGACGAAAATCTCAGCCGGTCTGCACATTTTCCCCCTACCTACTTATAGATTGTCAATACTGTGAGGAGAGTTGAGAATATTGATATAGATTTCCTTTTCCAAGTGAAGCCAGTCTTTGCTGCAAAGCCTAGCAGCACTGAACAACCGTTGAATCCTTATTGAGAACATTCAACAGTGCCCAGATCTAGAAAAACTAGGGACCATCTAACCCTGTCTTTAGTTTTAACCTCAGCTTAAATAGCTCTCACATAAACAAGGCCGAGTAACCCTCATCCTTCAATCACATAATCCACACTACATGGTCACTTATTTACTGCCTGCTCGGGTGATGCTTTCCCAGATGCAAAGTTTGCACTAGTGTTTCACGTAAACCATCTCTACAATGCTTCCCATAGTTTTGCCTGGAAACATATCTCTATTGAATTGTAAAAGTGTACTCACCCTGTCAGCAAAATGAATGTCTGAGATGAAGGAATACATCACAAGAGGCACGAGTTCTTTCTCATAATCCGTCACTCAGAAGGCTAACGAAAACGTTATCATGTGATTCAAATTAGTTTGTTGTTGAATAGGTGGTCTTTGTCCTGTTCGATGAGTTTAGAAGTTGGACTGCAAGCGTTTCAAAACCAATCTGGGGGCATTGTCCATGCGCGGTTTAGAGCACGAGCCCCTTCTACCCGCTTGCGCTTAAATAGACTTCAATGACTAGCTGATATCCATTTGATAACTGAAACACAATTTTTTTCAAATTTCAAATGTTTCGACCCATATTATTTGGATGCTTGCATCCCTCTGATCGAAACACCAAGACAGACTGCCGTTAGTAGGGCTAAACTTCTTCATTTATGACACATGAAGATATGGTGCGCTTCACGTTTGAATAACCGAAATATGGCGGGATCCCGTCATGAAAAATGTGTACCTGAGTGCATTGCTCTCTTTGGTACCGACAATCTGCTGCCTCCCAAAATTGGTTTGACCATTCAATGCCTATACGTGTCTAGGTCATTGTGGAGCCGAATCGTACAGATTTAAACGTGAGACTTCGAGGCTGAGGTTACCTCGAAGTGGTGATTCTGCAGGAAAACATGCATTAACGTGCTTAGTTCTACTTGCTGATTTCAGCAAGTCCCATTGGAAATTATAGATAAATTTGTTTATTAACTGGTCAAACTTTGAGGTTACAGTTGAACAAAAGTTCGACAGAAACTCAAGGATTTCACCTGACGAGTTAAGTTTAAGGCGGGCCAAACGGTCAGCGGACTCTGAAACGTTCCCCATAATTTGTGGAACTTTGTTCCACTACCAGTTATGTCACAATACGTTGTGCTACCATGCTTTTCGTAAGATGTGGATGTTTAAACATTCTAGTGAGTGATCCATGATTATCAGAAATCCTCGTATTTACTCGAGGAAATATCAGTCACAGGGAGGTCAGTGTGTAGGTACACTTCAGTGCCTCGAAGTATTTCTCACAATAAAAACGACATAATCCGAATTAAGTTTGTCGTATATTCTCGAAAACTCCTCAACCTTTGTCGCTTTCGATGGAAACTTGAAGATCTTCACTGAAGATTCCACTCTGCAAGTAAAGTCTGCCCTTACTGAAAATGCCCAGAGGGACCGTAAGGTGGTTCCACTCTTATTAGGACTGATCAGTTTAAACACGTGATGTAAGTGGTTGATCATGTTGATCATATACTGTCACTCCCAGAATTGACGGGTATGTGCAACCATAGTCCGGTCAAGTGCGAGTTAACCACACTGTTTATCAGCTACTCGTGACCAAGCGGTCAACAATTTGACTACCAGTCGAGAAGTTGCGGGTTCAAAACCCACGGAGTCATGTGCGGTAAACAATGGTGATGGTTTTCAAGAACCAGCGGTGAATTCTTTTTGGCTTACCAGCAAAAACCCGACGTCTTCAACAAATTGGAGGGTCAAGTAGACCTTGGACTCCACGCGTTAGCACGTGACCACTGAATCAACCGTGCTAACTTGCACAATCTGTAGCAACTTATCAGCTGACGTGCACGATAACCATGCGCGCACATGCGCTAACAAATCGGAATTTGGTCTGTCTGCTATTTGCTTCGTTCTGATTCACCATACAAAGGCGATTCAAGCACAACATGTCGCACGGGGCACGAGAACTGAGTCCCGAAATTCTATAATACCCGTCGAAAATACAAACAAATCCATTTGATGAATCACTGCTTGTTTTATACGGATTATCCTCCGCATCCTAAGAGAGAAAACAAATCACATTCTTTTCAGACGTTTAGGTGCGCTACACGATTATGTTTGCAAAACAAATTCTGTCGCTCATTTTGAAGCCTCAATCGTGCTAATTTGCTGCGCATTCCTGAGTCTTATGGGTATCCTAAAGCATATTTTTGCAACTAGACGCTGCATTAGAACTCTGTACGCCACCAATGTCATCTAAACTGTTCTGTTGATCGTTCGGCGCATCATTACTGTTGAGATCCACCTAACGTGAATCTTCACAGGTATGTCCATGTCGTACATCAGGGACTTTAAGATGGTTTTAAAAAAACTCGAAATATTATTAGTAGCGCGAGAAAACTTGGAAACTGGACGGTAAATCCTTCCTGTGAGTAAAGCCGCGCAAATGTAGAGACCAAGAAACACGGCATGGTTGTTTCGATTCAATTGGGAATCATTAGAAATGACTACCGTGTGAAATGCTCTGTATTGTGAGATACCTGTAGACTGTGAGGCATGTGAGATTTGTGCTAATCAGACAGCTGATAATCCGCTTGCGCCTAAACGGTGAAATGTCCCAACTACCAACTTGGAGGATGGGGTTACAAAACCTGTCTGGAATTTAAAGGAATTCATATTGCCGAGGATTTCCATTGGGAACGAAACCGCCTTGCCATGCTTCTTGGCTTCTTAGCTTCTTGGCTTTACTTATAGCACACGGTCTTTACTCCTTAAGTATTTTTTCCGTCATTTTGGACCCTGGAAAGTTAGTAAGTTAATCATTTATCCTGACATCCGCCCTCTTTAGCGATCAGCAGTAGAGGCCAGCTTGTGTTAAACTCACTATTAGTTTATAGGCATACTGTCGGGTAGAACGTATTTGCAACTGAAACTAGTGTATCCGGTTACAATTTATTACAACTTTTTTGTGGACATTAGTCACTATCGATAACTAGCGCACATCAAGAATGGTAGCAAAACTTACACAAAACTTCACCTGTGTCGCTTTCACCCACGTCGCCCCCAAACCGACGAGCAACGATTAATCATCATTTCAGAAACATACTTGCCACCGCAACATGGTGACATCCTTAAGAATTTTCGCCGTCAATTTGGACCCCGGAAACACTCACTATATAGCTTTCGTTATCAGGCAGTCAATCATTTATCGTGACATCTAGCCTCTTGAGCTCTCACTCAAAATGCTGCTTCACGGCACGTAGCCAAAATGTTTAATTTCAAATAACGGCCTAGTTGGAATCCCTCACGGAATCGGGAGATGTCTGCTGACGACTTATTCCAAAAGCGGATGAAGCAGATTTAGACCGGTTTCCGGCCTTCCGGTATAGGTTGGCTCCACGTACGCGACGAAATGTTGATTGAATTAACAACCTGGATTTCATCGCGCCAACAACGTAGCAAATCAAAGCAATGAATCAGTCAGGACACCTTTCCGGTGCATGTTTGCCTCGTAGCTGAAATAACCTCAGATGGCTGAGATAGTGCCAGGTTTTACAACACCTGCATCAATAACCTCAAGGCCATGATTGTTTCGCAACACACAGACAGTAGATTTGCACATGAACCGTCAAGATGGATTGAGATAAGCCCTACAGTGACCTGCATTATAACGCATAAAAACTAGGAGTTTATGGTTATCAGAAACATGGAAAATAAAACGTTGAACTTGCTCTTGATGTTGTTCGGTCACTATGTAATTAGTTCAGAATCCATTCATGGTGCGCATTTGTGGAAAACTGCCTTCCACTGCAAAGAATTTGTGCATCAATTGAGATGAACACCACAGACCCAAATGCTTCAACCCGACCTCGGCAAAAAAATATGATGGTTTAAATTTTTACTTAAAACCGCATTCTTTGGGGACAACAATTTATGTAAATTTGATTTTACGAAACAGACGTGTTAACATGTGCTGCCAGTGGGACATTCAGCGTCAAGGTTCAAAATTTCATATTGTTCTCCTTTAGGTTTCTGTGGATATATATTAAGCTGGGAACAAGTATTTTCACCATGCACTGTCTAGGAAAGAGAGAAAAACGAAATGAAGCACGCTTAGAAGCATTGACTTACATACATGTAGTGATTACGATACTCTCCATCTTTCCAATCTTGAATGAATAGTACCTTCACCGTTTCGCTTTGCAGAGCCTCGCTTAACTTAAAGGAATGATAGGGATAATGCATGGTAATGTGTTTAGTATTCATCTTACGATTGCCCCGAAAAGCCGTTCTTCCTCTTTGGTGGGACAGCGTGGTCGGTCATACGAGATTGCCCGGAAACACGTGGCGCACATCAGCAGATGGGTGAGGATGAACAATATTGCTGAAATAGAACAAAGTCCACTTTTGAAGCCTTGATGCATAAGTTGAAGCTCCACAGCTGTTTTATAAATGATTGTACTATGTAAATTTTAGTGGCTGTTTGCCCGCATGTTTTTCATGTGTTTTAGTCCACAATACCACCTATTCCGGAGAAAGCAAATTTACTGTGTGATTGCAAAGGAATCCTTTCATATTTGGGGCTAGATAGATTCATTTCACGCTGTGTTGAAGCCCGTATGGCAACCGTATCAAACCCGATATCCTTAGGCATCCTAAATGCAAAAAGTGACATTTAATATAAATGTTGTCTATGTAGCTGACCACTGGTGAGAGTTTCTTCTATGGAGTATCCTGAGAATATTTAGGAAGCCTTCATGAGGGCACAAAGGACATTCCATTAGTTTCATCAACGAGTTTTATTTAATATCAAGCTGAGGCAATTACTGAAGCACAGTAGTCATACCCGATTGCAAACGCTGCTTTCATCCCCAAAAGTGAATAACGAAACAACTTCAAGCGCTCAAAACGCTTGATCTTTGCATTATTCTTGCTGTGAACCAATTTGTTTCCCACAGAGTAGCGCTCACACGTTTACAACTTCTCTTGATTTCAACAAAATATCTGGACTTAAACACTTATAAAACTAAGGTTTGTGATTCAGCCCCGTATGCAAATAAACACGGAAGACGCCGGAAACGTCAAATCTAAATAAAAAATGAGAACCGACTTCATTGTATAATCGTTGTGCAGTTATGTGAATATGCATAAGATTCAAACGGGCATAAATGACAGCTGGGGCACAACAAAGACAACCTGCTTCATACAACCAATTACATTGCAGATGCAGTTGGCTCAGAGGTACTGAATACAAGACAGACGCTGCTGAAAATTGTCTGTTGAACAAGATCTCTGGATACCAGAAGCAATCGCAGAAACTGGCAGAATATTTTTGTCCGCAAACAGAAAATTGGTAGGGGGTTATGAAACATGCTTACGCGCAAAAGTTTTCATTGTTTCCTCTGCTAATCCGCGAGCATATTACAGTTTAAATATTGTCCATTAATCGACCAACTGTAGAAAAACAGCGTTTTGCTTTTACGGAACAGCTACTGACGCCACTGAACAGTGAATGGCTTTACATTTCCCGATAGATACACTGAAAAACTGACAACATGGAGACCATTATCCGAAGTGACTGCTGGCGTGAAATATCTAGGTTATGTGAGGCCAAATTTGCAAAAACAGTGAATAGTGCGGAACCAGAATACATTTCTAATTTCCATACATGCAATCAAGATTTTATTTAAAATTTGTTTACGCCTTTTAGGCACCATTACCTGGATATTGTCCGTTATTACCTTTTATCGCGGATGTCATGGGGTGTCGAAATCCGTAAATGATTCACCAGCTTCCATCATAACCTCCGAGAAATGATTTTCTCCATTTAGAAAGCCCTCCCTAGGTGCAAACGTAAGTGAAGATTTTTCATATTGAATAATTGGCCGGTACATAAAAGGGGAGACATTTTTTATGGAAGAGAATGCGAGTCCGAAGAAACATTGAGCTCTGACAGAAATTAAGCAGCGTATCTGCCTATCACTCTGTGAAAGACTTATACATCATTGTAAAAGGATAACCTTGTTTAAATGATTTAAAACATATCCCCCGATTCGGTGGAAGAAAAGTTAACCAAATTCAAATAATTCAA
Organism: Opisthorchis felineus; assembly: GCA_004794785.1. Taxonomy (NCBI): domain Eukaryota; kingdom Metazoa; phylum Platyhelminthes; class Trematoda; order Opisthorchiida; family Opisthorchiidae; genus Opisthorchis; species Opisthorchis felineus. The sequence goes on along the minus strand of SJOL01008250.1, from coordinate 6,209 downwards.
ACAGGCTTATTATGCGTAATTCATAGCGACCAACGTGTGGATAAATCCGGAAGTAATGGAACATGCAGAAGAGATTAAAAAGCCCACTAAGTGTATCGTCAAATAAGGAAACTAATATATGAATAGCTAGCAAGCTGAATGCAGTGTTTTGAGCACGGTCCCCAACTTGGCTCGTATTTCTACTAAATTGGTCATTTGCTGATTTATTTCTCTGACACTTTATCCTCAAATGTGTCGATGCTTGAAGGTGGCAACACTGGGGTGGACAAATCGTATAATTAATGTTCGGTGGACACCGCGTCTTAACTGCCCATTAGGTACAATCACGTAAGCATGTTTGGCCTGCTGAATCTCTAATATGTGCGTTAAAACAGATCGTGCTGGGCATCGGTAGAAAAATGTCAGTTTTTTCAGTTGATGATCAGTAAATAACCATGCCCTGATGAGCTTGCATGCTACTCTGCGTAAGTGCTCAATAATTTGCTCAAGTCTCATGAGCTCTAATTTAATAACCACGTGTAACAAGGCAGAAGTGAACCCCATTTAATTTAAAGGCTTCCCATTGTTGCCGGGTTGATACTTGTTAGACCGCAAACATTTTGTTCTGACCGGGTGAACCGGGTGCGGTAGAAGTTAAACCCACCTCATTTGAATAATACAAAGATTTTAGGTGAGTCTATTTTATACTGAGAGTAATATGCATTATACTATTGGCAAAAACGCGTGTTTTGTTCCTAGCTAATGTTGCCAAGACCACAATCGTGGCACAGGTATAGAGGAAAGACTAGCCGCTATAATGTCTGGTCAGGAGCGGACCCCAGTCGTGTTATCAACGATCTCTAGTGTACACATAATATAAGTGTTGATAAGACAGAACAAAGTGCAAATTCTTGATTTTTTTCTTAGCGATCAATAAATTTTAGCCGAACGTTGAATTGTTTTGTTCAATAATGTGTTATGATGTACGCATTCATTACTGCAGTGCATGGGCGGTCAATGGATAAAACATACAATAGTGGTCTCTTTCTTGTACCAATGCTTCTTTCATCAATCATCAGCTTGGACAATTGAAGCAGTAATATACTTGGCAGTTCTGGGAATACTTGTGTTTAAATCCCCTTGTACGCTTTGAGATGTTCTCGTCCACCACCCTTTATCTCTTGGTGGATGCAGGAATCGGACTGTTGCAAATTGGGGTCCGCGATACCAAATTCGGCTACATAATTTCCAGAATCCGCGGTCTCATTTTTGTATCACTGGTTACTGCAACTGCAGGCGCCAATCGTCCATCACTCGTGGAATATGGTATATATTCTACCCAACAATCAAGGTTTGCAGATGCACGAGCAAGCAAGATTGTGGATGTGTGCAGACACAGTGCATGGGTCTGTCCTACGTTCTGGTCCGAAATGTCTCCTTGGAAAATTTTTATTAATAACCACAAATATTGCTCTATTTCGGTGCTTTGCAGACATTCATTGAACTTATCTGGACACAAGTGTTCTGATTAGGCCTACCGCCAAGGGCCGCCTACCAAATTCTGTCTCAGTAAAGTGCCACACGGCCGTCTAGCGTTTACACCATAACTTTGTACACTAAGCGTTTTGAATTTTATTATCAAAACCTTGCATTTTTCTGATATTATGGACCTGATGGTGTGGTTACTCGTTTCTTCATCTCCGAGCTACTGGATTCCTAGGATGAAATTTTCAGAACTGGCATGGTATGATGGGTTTTATGCAGATTGAGAGATCATCACATATTGAAAATTAGTTTTTGTGTCAGGCTGACAAAACCTTTCCCTTTTTGAAGCAGTGAGAATACATAACTGAACCTGAGTATTTTGCATGAAATTGTTTGCGGATTGATGCCGGTTAATACACACTACTTTCACCCATTACTGGAAAACTAAAATTTGCCTAGCTCGTTTTTCATCCTGATGGGTGCGATTATCACTTTCGTTGTGGACCAAGGAACTCAGCAAAAGTTTTTAGCTCTGACAAGGTCGATACTTGAACTTTAGAAGTTACTTGACTTGGTCAAATGGCGGCCAATAACTTAGTTTACTGACATGATGCACATATTCTGGCTTGAGTAGAAACCGTTGTAGAAGCCAAACTTTCAATGACCCATCAGCAGAAACCATCTCATTTCGGCCTCATTGTCCACTGAAGCGTGATAATTGTGATACCAATAAACTAACCTTTGATGTCTTAATGAAGTAACTAAATGCTGGCTTGTCGTGAGAACAAAGAATACTGGAGGTGTCACATTAAATAAGCAGTGTTCCTGCTTATGGCCACACTGTTGCAGAATATCTGATAGTGTAGTATGTGCGTGTTTGTTCAAAATTGTTTAATTGTATTCAGTCACAACTTCAGTCCCTGTGACGGTCTGACGCATCGTATATTTATCTTGGAGGCAAGCTTGTGGCTGCTTTTCGAGGATATAGGGGTAAATATCGTCACAGTCTGACATCCGTGACGGAGGAGCTCGGGTTATCTTCGGGCGGATGTGAGTATGCAGCGATGTAAATGACAAACGAACAAAGTTGTTCAACCCGGGAATAAGAATGAATGAGGATACATTGGAATGGTGAGGCAACTTTCCTAATTGAACAGAAGAAAACGTGTCATGTGTTCTGCTATGTTGGATTTCGTCTTGTTCTATCAATCCAAGTATTTCAAATTTCACACAATAACTGAATAAATAAAAATAAACAGACCAGAAGTGGATTCTACTTGTGTCTTCAGGAGAACAGTGGATAATAAAGGTGCGTATGTAGTTGTGGTGTATACTTACATGTATTACATAACAGGAGAACGACAATCAATCAGCACCATGCAGACATGGTGCTCGATTTAACTACTTAAACTGCACAAACCTAACTCGACAATAACTCAGGTGTCCGAAGAAGGTTTACATTTGATGATAGTAATTCTTGACCAGACGGCTTTCTGAAGAGCAATGTGATATAAATTCCAGCAATCTCAAAATAAGGCACATTGTTAGATTATCGTGCATAGGTGAAGACAGACAAATCGGATTCCGAAGTCTGATTTTGATTTCCTCCATAGTTATTATACTTGGTTCGCCGTGAACAAGTGTCGGAGGGAAGTTGACTGACCTAGTGTACACATCTTACATTTTATTACTCTTGTAGTGTGAATCTCCCCATGTTCCCGTTGGCGGGTTAGTGCGCAATTCGCTCAGTGTCAGCATGTAGGTGTCGTCCCGCAGTGCACCCGGTTCCTAGTTTTGACGAGATAAAGTATCTGATTTTCTGTTGTGGCGTTGCACTATAATGTGAGTGTTTTCCCCTTCTTGTATGATTGCCTCTCAATATATGGTATGCGGTTTTGCACACTGGATTTGGGATTCTGCTTAATCTATCAAACGGGGTGTCCTTTGGTATGTTTGTGGTTGAATATTTCTCGAATAGCCTTCAAGCTCTCTACTTTCGTAAACTGCGTTTCATTCACAGTAAGCACGTGTTCCTAGATAAACTAAACATGTGGTCATTCAGCTTGCCATATTTTATGCTGTGTTTTGTGGCACCAAAATCGTGGTTCCCAGTAGAGCTTATTGATTGTACGTTTCATCCTCCCCTGAGAACTTTACATGTTGCTGTTATGAGATCTTATCCTTTCAGACTGTGTTTTCCTTGCGCCAGCTTCGGTTCCTCCAACGAATACAAAGGATTAGTAGAGAACGTGCGTCGGCAAGAAACAACAACTCCTCATTCGGTTCAGGAAGCAGTTTTACATTGCCTTGGGAAATAAAAACGTAATGAAATTCGAGGCAAATCACTCACAGGAATTTGGCGTAAATAGCTCATTAACAACAAATCAAATAAATCATGAAAATCTGTAGTTTTGAATAAGCCACAAATTATAACGCATACAAATGGTTGTTAAAGTCAATGGAAACTTCGAGCAGTTCGTCATGTTTCTAATTTTCCGCTAATCAGCTGGAGTAACAAAGTGTCACGCAACTTTTTGACTACCAGCTTTCACAAACAGATGGTGAGTTATCCATACTGGCTGATTTGTATGTGGTATGCTCTCACTGATTGGAATGACTCAAATGGGGCTCCCTGTTTTGTAAGAAATATGGCAAAATATGCACGCATTTGTCGACAAACTACTCACGCACTACCCCAAATATTAGTGAACACCATGTGTTCCTCTGTGAACGTTTGAAGACTTCTGATGATCTATAGCAATGATTAAATGTCTTTACAGGGAATTTCGGCTTTATGGAAGTGACAAAATTAACTCACACGATGACACCTTGATGAAGTTTCACAAGTGCATTCATGCTACCAAGATACCGCAAGTAGCATGTAAGAAGAATAATTCACATGGATTGCGCGACACATTTAATCTGTCTATTGTCGAGGAGCTGTCAGCAAACGGCCCCGTGATATGGGCTTCCTGATTTAATGAAAAGTGGCGATATCAACTGTGTAGGTGCTACTGAATACTTGCCCGTTCTCCGAAAATTTTAAAATTTGTCTGCAAGATTCCATTCACCTAGGAAGTTCAGGAGAATTACAATGCTGTGAAATGCTGTTGGGCTGATTGATGCAGGCTCCCATCACATAGGGGGCTAAATCTCGATCTCTCAGTATGGTGGATAACGTTTCTCCGCTTCAGTCGTCAATATTGTTTGCCCGGATTTTGCGAAGTCAGCAACAACCAGCAACAGTAATTTTGCGACTCACAATCCAGATATGTGAAGCCACGACTTTAGCTAAAGCACCTTTCGTAAACTCAACCATCCTCTTATCTTCTGATTTGCCACATCTGACCGTAATCGGGCTGATTGCACCATCCTTCTCAAACTGCCATCTCTTACCATCAAGTTCACGCTCTCAGCTCAGTCGCAGCTCACTCAAACCATAAATGCATATACTTTTGTTTCGACCTGCGATAACAATGTTCTCTTAACATTTAATGTTGACCGTTCGGGTAGATTAGGAGTTCTTCCAAAATGTCTCAGCCACAAGGTGCTTGTCTCCCGAGGATAAACACCAATCTGCAACATTAAGACTACTGTAGAGGTGCTAGCCTACGCTGTAATCAGGTGCCAATTCTGAGTGGCTTTTAGCAAAAGCTCGCAAAGTTTTTTAGTTGGTCGACTACAATACTCGGACAGCGAGCTGAGCGTGGTTTTGTGATAAACCACCCTTGCTACACCATCAGTAGACCGAAGACATCTCAGTGCGCTTGAATTCATAGCTGTTATATTTGACAACATTATCCCAGCGTGCACCAGAGGATTCTGGTTCTGTCTTCAAGCAAGATTGTATCAAGCTCAAAACCCACTTAGTTCGCGTTGTTTAATAATCGAGCACAGCCGTTTTAGGCCCTCTGCCTTTCAACGTCATCCTCACTATCTAGGCTTGGGTGTATGCCTGCTTGGTATGTCGCAGTGAGCCTTGCCAGGCTAATATCGTCTTGTTAAATGCCTTGCTCTACTTCACTGTTAGTTCGGGTACGTGTGTTTGTTTGCTCCGCACGTGACACATTACGTCTGAATAGACACACGTGTCCGTGATTTAGCAATGTGACCGGTTTGTCTGGCGCTTAGAAGAGGACCTGAAATTTACCTGACTGTGTCGGTCGATTTCCATCACCGCATTATAACTCATGAGCAGTGGAAGGTACAACCCGAATGAAGGCTTTGGCTCTTCACGTATCGACTGTACATTGTGGCGGGGTGATGGCTTGTGCACCTCCGTGATGCATTGAGTTATAATGAGTGTCCACGAGATGCTCTGGGAGTCTATTATACCAGGTCGACCAATGGTAAAAGGCCTGACAAAATCAGTCTCCCTGTCCTTCAATGTGTTGGGTTGAAAATGTTTGACAAATATTTCTGTTAAACTGGGAATGCACTTGCATCTCCCGCCAAACGCCTCTGCCTTGCTGTCAGGTTTTTAAGATGAAAGCCTTGGTTGTTGAGCTCAATCGGTCTCCTATCTAGGTGTAGGCACCCAGGCAATATCACATTCCACTTACAACCACGAACTGCACACACAAAAATAAACTCACGTCATATCGGGCGTCGTTTGGAGCCATTACCCGGGTCGCCTTACTTGCTGCACACAGCCTCCCTTCTTCATCTATCACCCACATTTCCTTCTTCATCTACCCACGCATCAGTGGCTCTCTCCCTGTAGGCTCAACCATTAAGACTGATCA
>SJOL01008241.1:97240-123371 GCA_004794785.1 Opisthorchis felineus | reverse complement strand
TTTGGAGATACCTGAGGATGTCGGCGCCATGTGACGAGGAAATTTTGCACGCAAAACTGATGCAAGACGAACAGAGTCATCAGTCCTGAGTGCTGGGCCTACAAGGAGAGAGTTGTTAATAGGATGAGGAGAGGGGAAAGAAAAAGTATGTGAAGGAGAAAGAAGGAAGACGTCAGCATTAGCCTGTTTTCGCTTACTCGCCCTGCTGTATGCAGCGTGTAAGGTGACCCGGCTGATGGCACCACATGACGGCCGATGTGGCCATTTGCATGGTAGTTTTTGGTTTATCCTGTAGATGTTGCTGCTCGAGCGAGCCTCATCCGTCTTATGCACTTCCATTTCCAGATGGCTTCTCAAGGTTCAGGGTGGGCGGAATATCCCAGTTCAGTGTAGACGCCACTTTAATCGTACCAGTAAAGTTTGTCCTCCGAATACTTTCCCTGATCTCATAGGTTGGTTGCACAAAACACCCTTCCATGAGAACAGTAGGAGTAAATGATGGTCGCATTCGGGTGGCTCGATACTTCATAAAATATAGTTCAGGGTGTGGTTGAACTCTGTTCACAAACAGGCTGAATCGGCTTACGCTAACAAGGAGAAAGCATTCAAATGAGTTGATTTGGGTTGATGGGCACAACTTGCGCCAGTGGACATTGGAAGCATTAGAATCAGATTGGAGAAAACGGCAGATCTATGCAGTAAAACAATCGTAGCATGGCCAGTGCGGTAAAATAGGCTTGTCAGTTAGTTCTTGCGGAATGCCTCGTAAATGATTAAGAAAATCTCGCTATCACTAGTCCCTGAAGTGAGCCAGCTGCAGGTAGGTACAAGTACGCCTAGGTTGGGCTGGTTCGCCGTCGACCTTACTTCCTCAAATTTATTTTGAATACTTCAGGTAACTGAATTCGGTCCATCGTTATCGTCCTCATGGGCATAAACCAGTGTTGAATGTCAGTGTGTTGCTGCCATGCAATCATAGTCTTTCTTCGGCGAAGGTTCTCCTCTGAGAACAACAAAACGGAGGAGGGAAGGGTTCTAATGTCAAGTTACTACTGATACTTCAAGAAGTTGGATCAGGCAATCTGGATAGAAACGAAAAACAGGTATGCCACTGGCGTCGCCTGACAGCCATACGTTTCAGCATCTCCAGTCATGGACGAGAAGGGCCACGCACACTCCATCTTGGAGGATATGCATCGATAACGGCTTCCTCGTTGTTACTTCTACATATCTACTTCAAGTAACATTATTCTCCTTGTTGTTGGGCGTACTCCTAATCATTATAGTTAAAACAAGACCTTTTTTGGCGGCGTATCATTCAATTATATCTACATTTTCTATCTTCGATCAATGTAGTGGGCACCTTGTTTTCTCTTCGTCGCATCTTTCGGATTTTTTGCTCGAGCTTGCAAACCTACAAGCTATACTGTTCGATAGCATATAGTTTCCACTGCTTAGTTTTTGCAGATCCTTGATGTCAGCCGTTCATCTCAATTGCGAGAGCCAGTTTCTCTTCCCGGCTGCACAAGAATTTATATTTCACGCTCTCATAGGCCACTCGTTTTCATAGGCCTACAGAAGATTACCCAACAGGGTACGTATGACCTTTTTCATTATTTTAACTCATGGATATCGTTCCAGGCTTCTGTGGCCATTTGTCATTCATTCATGAAAAACAGTTGACTGCCTTTAACATTTAGTGTGACAGTTCTCCCTTGTTATTTATCTTACACACCTGGAATCTGATCCACAGCTGCTAGTTTGGCGTGATAATTTATTTAGGTAATACTGGAGACTACATTTGAGATCGAGATAACTCAGTGGTTAAGACACAAACTTACCGACCGGAAGGTCCGTGTTTCGAACCCAACCTCCGCACTTCGGCTGCTGCTGTCTGGGACTGGGCAACCTGATAGTATCTCACTTCTCCTCTTCTTTCGGGTGGCATGGCAGCTAGGCACCGCAGCAGACTGCAAGCGAGTGGCCTTTAGCAAGACGCCTTTCCAAGCGGCCAGTGTCTCCATTCTCCTTCATGCTTTGATGCTACTTTCGGGGGAACTATTTATCCTCTAAATCTTAGCACTCCACCAAAGGTGTGGTCTTGATCGATGGCACAGTGTTCGGTTTTTGAGATACACAACTCTACCTAAGGGGTACTGATATAACAAGAGGTAACGTTTTGCCTCAATGGTTGACTCTCCTGCTGGCGGACAACGCTCTTGTAAATTCTCACGGGTATTGGCTTCTCATGAGACTTGTGTGGATTTTTGCTGCTTTATTGTAAGCCTGAGCTTGTTTCCTAATACATGCTGCTGGAGCAACATGGTGGTAGCTTGATTTGTTTTGCCCTCTGCACTGGCGGGCTGCTCAAGTCCGCTACAACCAAGTTGCATCCGGACAAGGTATCTCAAGAGAACCTAGGGGAATCTAATCTAAATCTGGGATTCGGAGGTCAGGTATAATACTTTAAACTAAACCGTGCATTCTTCCAATAAGGCGCTGATCGGCGTTCGGATGTTTGCACAACTACTGAGGAATTACATTTACAATGTTATATGAGCCAAACTGTGTGTCATGGTTATATTATTTTGCATTTTACTATCACCCGTCATCTGAAGCCCACAATCGCGTTTCTTGAGTGACGTTTAATCCAATCGGGCGGAACGAACGTCGTACTCCTTGCCTGCACTTGATAATCTGCAGGTTGTACATCCTAACAAAAGTGTGTCAAATGAAACGCAGTTCTTGCGAATTATGAAACGGCGCGTGCATGTGTTCAATCCGTTCTGTCATGTTTCCTGTTTGTTCTTCTTACTCTAAGATTGACTGCAATACAAAGGCCAAAAGACCACGTTTCTCCCAGGGCCGCACACGGACAAATAAGTTGCCCAAGCATGCGTGTGAAATATGCCCCGTCGGTTGCACTAGAAAAGCTGGTTCACCCTATTAAGTTTCGAGAATGTCCTCTATATAACGATTCGAAAACACTGAGGTGCAGTGGTTGGTTCTTACCGTGTAAGACCACTTGTTTGGCGACAACCGTGGGACGAAACAACCTATGTGCTTCAAAGACTCGCATTTGTCGGACCGTTGCGTAATCAGGCAGTAGATCCGTATTCGTGCGAGCCTTGCAAATATATACTTGGCGAAAACGCAGATCCGTAGTTTATTTTGTGCTACTTTTGCTACCGTTGCTCATGTAGCTTTGACCACTTTTTTCACAGTGGATTGTTGAACATCTCATTTAAGTGTTCAGAAATTGACTTTGTATAAAACCACTTGGACTATGGTAGTGCGAATCTTGTCCGTCGAAGACAGTTCGCCTATTGGCTTGGTGAGCGAGGTACCGTATACGGTTGATCCATTCGCAGTTCAGTTAATACTGCGGCTAACAGATTGCCTACCATGGCTTGTTTACCATAAAATATCAAGCAAATAACTGGCGTTGTCGATCTTGTCCCGCCTTCTGACTCGCCACCCGCGTTGCCCATAGCCAACCGGGACAGGACCTAATTATGCAGGTACTGCTTTCGACCACTTGTCAAGTTTGTATCGCTTATTTTATCTCACTAATTAGACAGCCGGCGGCGCTCGCTGACTGACACGTTTACCGATACAGTCTCGTACTGTAAGCAATGTGCGTGAATTTCGCAGGCATCCACTGGATTTACGGTTAACAAAACGTTTGGACAGATTGGAGCTTGGAAAGTGCTCGCAGAAAACACGGACTGTAAACACTGAATCAGCTCAGTCTGTCGCATGGTCACCTTCATTTTGAACCCGACTCATTTCAAAAATGGCAGTGAGACACCTTTTGTCTTCTATCACGGCGTATCTTAAGTAGTACCTAAAAGGCATCTGGAGGGTCCCAATGATAGTCTTGGCGAGCAAAAATCCCGGGTTTCGATGCAGTATCTTACTGAATGGATAGGCTGCCTTGTTAGTGGAGCGGTTTCATCGCCTTGTTCTTGGCAATCGGGACACCGCTTGGTTGGATGTAAGATCCGCGGGTTACCCTCATATCATTTTATGGAAAATGTATGCCTCTTCCGCTGCCCATAACTAGACCATTGATCGGACGCATGTATGACCCTGCCACTTTGCTTCATTAGCTCAAAAAGGCATCCATCATTCGGTGACTGCAGTACACTCTTCTAGAAGTCGAAGTCGAAATCGGAAATCGTTCAGCTGTAACACCCTTTCGGTGCCTAGCTGCCATGGCACTTGAGGGAAGCAACAGGGCTGGGACACTGCTAGGTTGCCAATGCCTAGACAGGAGCAATCGAAATGAAGAGGTTTTCGGTTCGAAACACTGACCTTCTTATCAGTAACTTCGTGCCTTAACCACTGAGCCATCCCGATCTCACTCATGCATAAGCCCTAAGCCTACTATGACTGTATTCGTGAGCCGAGTGCGATCATTTGGCAGGAAATCCATTTTCCACCCAGTGGCCGTAATGTATGTGCTTACGTATGAGGAAGCCTAGCTGCAGTTGCACTAGGTGCGTAAGCTTCGTACGACTTCGGCTTGTTCTTGCATTTTGTGTAAAGTGGATTCTTACCTTCACCAACTAACTCTTGGTTTATTCAAGTAGCAGCTGACATCGGATTGTTGGTGAGTGTAGAAGGGACATCTAATTGAGGTTGGAATGAAACTCCCGTTTATGATATTTTTCAAGTTAGGTTGAATGTTCGGGACTTCCAGGTATCAGCCTTTTGCAAGCACTACCACACAAGATCAGCGATCGGGAAATACATACTCCATTTTTCTGTAACAAACACGTTAAGAAGTTCAGTGAACAGTAGACTGTGTTGCTAAAGGCAATATTCATTTGTGTGACTGAGTGATGAAACACTCATTTCAAAAAGCAACGCGGATCGAGTTTATCGAATCGTCCAGCCGAAGGTAAAGTAAGGTTTCCCGAAGGACATTGTTAGGTGTTTGTTTTTCCACTTCATCGGTGTTAATTGGGTCTCAGGTGTTCATCATTTTCTGTTTACCGTTAACCTCTTGAGTGTCCACTTTGTGTTAATCTTCGCTAAACGTGTTTTGCAGATGCAATACATTGAAACCCACCTTGCAGCTTAGTTCAGTTTGGAGTGCACAGCTGTTTTCTTCTCAGTGGTTAAATACTTTATCAGTGATGCATTTGCCAATGATTCTTTTTGGAATAAACTTTTGATGTCGATAGCCGTTATGATGACTGTATTTTTGGGAAATTGCTTTGCTGCGTGACGTGTTTTTCGCGTGTTTCTCTCCCAGGAAGACAATCTACTCAGCACATATGTCCACAAAACGCACTCCTTCGTCTGGGAAGAACAAATGGCAGCCACCGGTTTCTATAAGTTTTTCCGCTGCTCAAGACGAAGATATAAGTGGTCTGGATGAAGCGGTTCAGAGCTTCAGTAGAGCTAACCAAGCAGTTTTACCTAACATTTCGTCAACCACTGGACCTGTGAGTGCCTACTTTGCGTGCTATGATATCCTAAGCTGCTGATGTGTTTTTAGAGCGCAGCATGTGCCCATTTAATAGTGTCGTTCAGCTACTCAGCAGCTAGTTTTTGTTGGCGCATTGTAGAACGAATGCTTATTGGTTTTCAGTGTGCTGCGAAATCGGAGGTAGTTATCAGAATGGATATAGGAAGAAATGCGTTCATGGTTTTGATTAGGGTTCAGAGGCGTTTCAGTTTCGGCAGACTGAGAGAACTAAACGCTTTCAGCTTATTGTGATCGAGATTTCATCCATTTCGGCCGAATTAGTTGAACTGTTTTGGGTAAATGTCAACGAATTTTGACTGGTCACCCTTAGGCGTTATTTTTGATGATTCACTTGAGGCCTCCATATTTTCGGGGGAACTATTTCACTCAACAACTGGCTGACCCTTGGCTGGAAAATACCCTTTTCTCTACAATCTTTGCAGGTGGAATGAAAATTTTTACGTAAAAATGTTGCATTTTGTTGTTGTGTATGCTCAGACCAAAAATCACCCTAATCTACCCTCATTTTGTCACGATTTGTTTTAGTTAACCCCCATTCTCAGTTATAGGTGCGCGTTCGATTTTAAGCTTGCTGTACTATGGCTTCAAATGTGGCTTCAGTTATGTTTGTTGGGAAATTACGGCTGTCCGGTTTTCCTCTCTCACGGCATTTGAGAAAGGCGTTAAAGGAATATGTGACGGATAACTGCATGGTATTTGCGTGTAGCGAGTAATCGAAGCACCAACGCTGTTTTGCGTTACGAGTAGGTGTAATAGAAATGCAACAGGTGGCCAGGGAAACAAACGGAATGTCGGGGAACCTGAAGAAGCTAGTAAGCTGAGTGCATTTGCTATTGAAAGTACGCGAAGCACGGGCGTTTTTGTCTTAGAAGACACGGGAACTACCTCCTAGTTACCGCTTGTTATCTTGAACACAATCATAAGGTGACCAAGTTTTTGTACGATCGGCTTCCGGTGAATCGACGGCTAATTGAAGAAGAGTTGGACACCTGCAGGGCCCTGCTGAAGTGTAGGCATCGTGGACCCTTAGCCGCATGTTAGTCGTGTACGTCAGCTAGGTTCATTCAGCTGTCCGCCATGATCGACGTCGATTACATCTTGCTAGTTGATTAGGCATCGTGGACCCCTAGCCGCATGTTAGTCATGTGAGTTGGCTAGGTCCGTTCAGCAGTGTGCTCTGATCGACGATATGATCGTCCTAACATGTTTTGCCAGTTATAATGGAGAACTTTGCTGCAGTTTACCACAAAACTTGACCTACTGGCACAGGTCATCATCATCTGCAAGCCTTACCTTCTTCAAAGCTCACACGAGTTATCCGAAAATAATGAAGTTGTCTACCGCGATGATTGGAGTTCTCGAGGTCCCAGAACACAGAATTCGGTATTCGTCCATTTAAGCAGGATATACGTAGCAAAAATTAGTTACAGGAGTGACACCGCATATTTTGCGTCCACAAACACAGTGTAGTCTGTAGAATGCTGAATGAATTATTTCAGCTGCAGTACTACCTGCGACTTTCGTCCATTGTAAGCGATTCACGTTTATTTTATTTCATTAGGCACCGTTTTTCCAATCGGTGGTGACTGGTGACCTTGACGATTCGCTCACTTAAACAAATCATCTATGTAGATAATTTGCAGAAAAATTCATTGGACATAGACATTCTTCACTATGAAGTGGTAACCTTGAACACCTCGTAGTTTTAGAGAAGTCATTTCCATTTTGCGAATACCGAGCGGCCAACAACTGTCTTTTGTTTTCTCTCATTAAAAGGCGCGCGTACCCGATCTTGTAAATTTGGACCCTCCCGATTCTGGACTACAACAGCCAGCGCTTGATAACAACTCTCCGGAGTTGTTCGAGCTTGCGGTGGATGCCACTTCAATCGTGGATGAGGAACTGGACTCGTTGGTGACGCAAACATCCGCGTCTAAATTACTGATGGACGCTCTAAATGACGGGCCGGCTGACGTCACTGTCGCTGCGACTGAGCTGCAACCAGACACTATTGCTACAGATCCGATCGTAATCACTGGGCGATCGTTGGATTCCGAAGCAAACGTTCTTGTGCACCATGTTTTACCCAGGTAGGTTGGGTAATCATTTTTTGTTTTTGCACTTATCTCCCACTCCACCTTATGCATTACAGCCATGGGTATTTCCTGAGGCACACACACATGCAGTGGCGCGATTCATTTCGTTGACAGACCGATATCACCTTACTAAGTATGCTTTTGGTAGTTTCTTGGTCTCTGTTGGTGGAGTTAAAACTGTACACAGTATCTGTAACCAGGTGTTAATGTGTTATCATCACACTGACGAAAGCAGATGTTCACCTGAATTACTGAATGAGCGTAGACATTCCTTTCCCTGCCGTTAGTTTCTTACGTATTAACTAGGTCATGCCAAGGTTGCAGGTGGACAGCAGTCCAGTGCTTACGTGTTAGCGACTGTTTTCAAGGTGTGTAACTCTACCTACTTGTTGAAAATCCTCAAAGACATTAAATACCAACTGTGTTTGCCCTTGGAGCTAAAAAGGGCACGAAATCCCGTTTCTCGTCAGATATTTGTTATCGCCACTGGAGAATGGGGTTCAGTCAACGAAACTGTTCTGATACTCCACACCAGCAGAGGCCTAACATCCAGAAAAATTCAAATTCGTTGTTACATTCGAAGCCTACGAGTGACGAGAATTATGTGTAGTACATGATGTTTATCTCAGAAAGCTGTCCAAATCTGCTTCACCTTTCCAATAGTACGTTTTAGTGGGAGCCCATTAATTAGGGAGCACGTTCCACTGAGACTGATTCCATAAATTTCCGCTGTACGGAGAGCTAGTTCTCTGTAACATCATTCGCAATACTTAGTCCTGAGCAAGCCTAATGGTAGTCTTGTTCACCATTTCCGCCTTCATCGTGATTTACCACGATCAAATGCTTGTTTCTCAATCTTCCGAGTTTATGTGAATGGATTGGTAGACGAAGGGTTTGGCTGTTTATGATGCAAGCCAATCCAAATTTGAATGGCCGGTCGGTATGTTCAGATGGTGATAGAACGTAGCATTTATTGGCCATTGGTATGTAACTTTTAGAAAGGGTGAATCTTGTTTTGTGTGATGACCTTAAAAAATCCCACCGTGCAGTGAATGCCAAATTAGAGACAAGTCCAGGACAATTGTCCACTGGTTTTTATGGTCGAGATAACGGGTCCATGTTTGGAGTATCCACCTAACATGTGTTTTAGTGTCTACCAGTCAGTCAATAACCCCTTGCTTTTGTTCGATCATAGCTAGGTGCTGTCAGATTTGACAAGCGTGTGTGATGAGATAGCCGTGTCGTTTTGACTTTTTATGGAGGTTGAGCGCCATATGACATTCAGTAACCACTTCTAAGCTGTAAGATGATATCGAAACACGAGTTAGTAAACCAACCACACCGCACCTGATCTTATAGCTGTCTTTTCACGGCTTCGTAACAGTCAGTCGCCTTTCACTGGGTGTGCTCAATATGTTGTAACAGAAGTGACCAAAATGTGCAGACAGCCACTACAGTTTCACACTTTTTGAGCTAATCATTTATGTGTGGTCCTCAAATTTCCACAATCATGTTATTACTCAAGCAACTGCTGCTATATTTGGGTTCATTAAATGGGATATCCTCTGACTTATGGTGTTTCCGCTCTTCAGCGGCGCTCCATAGGATTTCTGCAGACATTCCGAGGATGTCGGACTGTTTAGTTGGATGGTGTAGGGATTAGAACGACGATATTTGTTATCCATTATTTATCTGTCGATAGAGTGCACTCGGCAGGTAGCCCTCCTTCTATGCACTGCAAACCGTACTTCTGCGAATCTGTAAACCACCGGTTTTAATCGGAAGATCGTCTCGCATTTGGTCATTCAGAAGTGAAAGTCGCGTTTGCTGCTGGAGCCTCGATGATGATGAACCTCGATTACTTAATTTATGTTGTCGACTGTTTCTCGTACAATTGTGTGTCGTCTTCTTGTGTCTGAATCGTTTTGATGTGACTGACGTGTGCATTTTGTGCCCATGAAACATTTCTCAGATCCTCTGCACCGGACATTTGTATGGTTCCCACTGCGTCCCACCTGGATGATCCGTTCACCTCTCCATCTGCACCAATCCGACCACCTCCGTTTCAACCGCGAGCCCCACCTGAACCGGTGGCAGCCGCAGATATCCACGCACTCTTGGATTCCTTTACACCGCCTAAGGGGAATGGAATTCTTGATTCAGAGCCCCGCAAGCGGACAGCGCCGCCTATACCGCCTTGCTTTATCGCTCCAACCAATCCATCTGGTTCAGAGGAAGATCCGCTAAACATCAGTGATCAGGTATGGATATATCAGGTTGATGACCGTTCAGGTAACTTCGTGGTACCCATATCCTGCTATTAATCGATAAATAACCGTAGTGTTCGAAGCTTGCTTGAAAAGTTTAGGATAATTTCGGATAGTTTCGAATAACGTATCCATGAAACCAAAGACTTTTAAGTGAAATACATATATGAGTGTGGTGTTACGTGTGCCATCCATTAACGGCTAACCAATCTCCAGTCAGACAGCCAATCATGTGTCTGATTAAGGTGCTCTACCGTTTTGGAAACAGTTTCGCCACAGGAAAATATCTACCCCCGAGCTGAGTATTGAACGCTCAGGCGATCCGGTTCCCTAGGTAGCTAATACTCATTGCATAGATATCCCGAAAACCACGTGTCTCACTTACCCATGGATTCCATAATCTCACCACCCCCATGGGGGTATGCCTTGCATCCAGGATTGTTCTCGCTAGTCCCTTCGAGATATCTTAGTACATTGTACAGACAACTAACTACTAATAAGCTTGCTGAAAACTCTTCGACAGTCCACGGTCGGTAGCGCCCTTCTTGGGTATTGCGTCTACCTGATGAGCCCCAAGAAGGGCGAAACCGGTCGTGGGCTATCGAGGAGTTTTCAGCAACCTTATGAGTAATGTGTTAGGCCTTATTTTACTTTCATTTTGTTGACTTATGCGCGTGTACCCAGATACACTTCACTGGACAGAAGTATGCTAGTTCTTGAAGCAATCGCTATGAGAATGTGTTATTTAGTGCCTTTTATCGCACAACGACTTGAGTAACGCTCGCGAACATGGGTTGTAAATGTGATCGTCTCCTCTGCAATGACCACACTCTCGAGAACCTGCCTCTCGGTGCTTCCTTCAGTGCTTCCCAGGAGAAACAACGTTTGGTCAATCTCTTGGGATGCTCTTACCCGGAATTTTTATGCCCGTCAGTTTTGGAGATTAGGCTATTAATATCATAATAGTCCCCTCTGGCTGTCGGTAAACGACCTTGTCTTCATTGAATATGACCCATAGCGCGTCTTAGACTGTTCTTACCGTTAGTAGTAACCTGATTGATTCACTGGATTATCGGATTATCCTTGTTAGACATACCATTCCGGTTTTAATCTCTTATCTTTTAGCCACTGTCTTTGGGTGGGGATACACAACCAATAGATGGGGCATCAATGTTTCCTGATCAGCCACATGCTCCCGAGTCCGGCAGAAGTGCATCCAGGTCTAGAAGTGAATCTCTGGGCTCTTTGGGGAAAATAACCACTAATCTTCCTCCGACTGCTGCAACTGTTGTTCATAGCTCTTTAAGTGAAGATGTGCCACGTGTGACAAGACGCGTAAAACCTCGTCGATCCTCAAAGTCTCGTACCAGGTATGTTTTCATAGCCTACAAACTTTCCAATCTCTTCGCTTCTTATAGAGTGGTATTTATGAATCAGTAGGTACTTCCCAAAAGATAATTGTTTTTAGACTTTCTGAGCAGTAAACGTGGTTTTTCTTATATTCAAGCGAAAAGCCAGTAATGCTTCAGCTGCGCTTCTTCCTTTAGAAACGGGACTACCATGACAGTTTTATCTTAGCAACCACCGGATTGCTACACCAGTTTTGCTCTCTGTGTTGAATCCTTTATTGATCCCACATACTTAGAGGATGCCACTGCTCATTTTCTGCTTTCTGAACCACATCACTGAGCATTACAGAATCCGTTGGTCGTTGTGATCTGTTATGATTTTCTGCTCCAAAGCTGTTTTCGTTTCTTCCCATTTCAGTCTTCTTACGGGAACTGGGCTATTTTTCGCCGCAGGCGTTGCCCTAATTCTTGCGTCGTTCTATTTTTTCTCGGCGTTTGCTTGGGGCTTGGCGTTCGGGGTCATCTGCACTTTGCTCGTAACTTGGCTGTATCGTCTAATTTGGCCCAGTCCTGCCGACTCAGACACTCCGCTGTGTCATATTTCTGGCCTGCCCTTAGGTGGATTGTGTTGCTCCCTGCATTGTCAGTCGGTGGCACCAGTCTGCGCTTCGAGTCGAACAACATGGTGGCCCATTTTCGCTCCGGCGATTCCTCCATTACGCAAAAATCCCCCACGGTTGCGCGACTTACAGCCACTAACCATTCCGTACATGAAGGATGAAGATGTCAGCTCATCGGCTTTGAGTGGGCCTTTGGGTACTGGGCTTGGCTTCAGGTTTGACAAAGCCAACCGACCCGTTTACAAAGGGTGGATGAATGAAGTAAGTCCGCATATCCGGTCGGATGGGTGCTGATTTCATTTGTGATCTTGGAAGTGAAGTTTATGTCCTAACAAGCTGTTTTATAGGTCTCGGTACTGTGGTCCACAGTACCGAAAAATTGTCCGGTATTGGCAGAGATTTTATAACATAGTGCGATGGTTTTTCGGCTTCATTGTTTGTTATCCGTGCCTGTTTATTGCTTTTCGTACGTGTACATGAATTGACTTCTCAGTTCTCAATAGTAACAGAGCTTAAATATGAACTGATCGCCTGCACGATCTGTTGGCTGATTCGTATCTTTGGAGGAAGATAATGGATGGTATCAAATTTTTGGATTAGTGACCCAAAGTGCAGTTTTACTTCAACTCAGGAGGCTACGTGGACAATAATTCTTCAGCTCCAGACCCAAAGCTGTCAACTTGTCGTGGTGGTCGGGCTTCAGTGCTGCATTGATCCTGCGGGCTATACTGGCTGGAACTCAGTTCCTAATGGTTCAGCCATGCCAGGCCAACGGGGAGCAGACCGACGAAGAACAGCGAGTCCCCGTACAGCGGTCTAGAGGTAAAGTTGTACCGTCTTCTGCGATAGGTTAGTGAAGGCAGTAAGGCGTTTCCCCCAGGCGACCAGCATGTCCATATTTATGGAAGCAAGGATGCTGCCTTCCCCCGAGGAAGGACGGGTTAGAAAAGGTCGGTCCCAAAAACCGCACGCTCCGATCGCCGAACGGTTGACCGTGACCGCCAGCGCATTATTCAATACGGTCGAAATGCTTTTAAAGCCAAAGAGCCCGGCGCTGCTCAAAAGGCACCTGCTGTGCGCATCCGCATCAGGAGTGAGACAATAATACCCTACTCCCTGCGCCCCCGGGCCAGGCCGGCCCCTTACAGCCAATTAGATCAGACTATTGAGTCATTGGCTCTGGGAAGGGTCCCCCAAGAAAACCCTAACAACCGCTGTCTCGCAGGCCAGACTCTTGAGTCAGAGGCGAGGGGCAGGGTCCCCGAACAAAACCCTACATCCTCCCACTGCCTTGTGGGTCAGACTTTTGAGTCAAATGCTCAAGGTGGGGTACCTCAACTAACTCCCTTTCTTCGGCCTGGTTAACCGGGGACTATCATTTGCCCTTGCAGCTCTTCGCTCACCGGCCTTCTTTCTCACTCCCTCCCAACCCATCGTACAGCGCAGTGCAATCAACCCATCTGCCAATCCCCTAGCCACTGTTCCGGGTTTCAACCATCGCCCAGAAAAATAAACCAAAATAATCACCTACTAACCTCAAAAGATCTGACCTACTTTGCAGCCCTTAATATCCGTTCTCTATGTCAAATTAGGCAACGGGCATCCCTTGCTGAAACCTTGCTTTCCCCCTCTATCGATGTATGTTGTGTCTCCGAAACACGCATACAAGACCCCATGTCGATCGTGCTCCTCAAGTCGCTTAGGACGAGCTCAGATGTTTCATATTTCACTCTTCGGGTAACTGGTGGTCCTGACGCAATGGCTCGTGGTATCTACGGTGTGGGAGTTGCAATCAGTCCCAAGACTGAAAGTTCCTTACTGGACTGGATCCCAGGTAAAAAGTCGCGTTTGCGCTGTGCGGACCTGACTCAATTAAGATTAACACAGGTCAATGCGGCAGATGGTGTTTGTTCATCGTATCGGCATACGCCCCAACAGACTGCAGTTCTGAGACTGAGAGTGACGGGTTTTACCAAGATCTGTCACGACTGCTTTGGTTGGCAGGAAGGACGGATATAGTAATCCTGACCGAAGATATTAATGCCCAAGTTGGATGAATAAGTCCGGAAGAAGCACAGTTAGGTGGTAAATTTGGAGTCGATGCTGAGCGTACGGATAACGGGCAGCGGCCTCTTCAGTTGTGTGCGGATAATTGCCTGTTACCAGCCAGTAGGAACTTCCATCAGAGTCGGTCACACCGAGTTACTTGGAGGCCACCCACCACAAGACAGTCGTGGACTCAATTGGACCATATGGCTATCAGTTACCGATGGAGAGCCTCAGTTAAGGATTGTCGTTCCTTTTGGGGTACGCAACTTGACTCTGATCACGCAATCGTGCGGGCCCGCTTAGCACTTCGCTTTCCGCCAGCACTACGCGTGCCGAAAGAGAGCAGCTCCGTTCATCAACTTCGACAAGTTTCAGTAGCTGAAGAGTATCTAGCTTATCTGGCTAGAAGGCTACTGGAAACGCACAGTCATGTGGACGACGAAGATTGTTTGGAGATTGAATGGAGGCGAGTTAAAGAAACAATGCTCTCAGCTTTCAGAACTGTCTGTCCAGTCCATCTGACTCGACTCAATGAACACTGGATATCTTCGAGATCAGCAGATCTTATTGCTGCCAGAAAGCCCATACCAGCAACTGGCGACTGTGATGGCGCACGCAGATCCCCGAAACACCGGATAATCAGGAGCTTGAATAATGACAGAGAACGCTGATGGATTTCGAAGGCCCAGGAGATGGAGAAGGCTTTCGCTGCAGGCAACAGCCGCGCCCTGTTTCAACTGATTCGATCAACGGGTCAAAAGAAGTCAGGTATCAGTGATATAATATGCGAAAAAGACGGAACAGCAATTCACTCCCTCAATCGCCGTCTTGAGCAGTGGGCTGAGCACTTCCAAGAACAGTTCACCTGGTCTCCTTCAACACAACCGCTGTAAGAACCAAGTGGGCCCGAATGGAACATTGACACGAACCCACCATCAGCAACCGAAATCCAGCGTGAGATTTCAATCCTGAAGCGCGACAAGGCACCTGGCCCGGATGGTCTACACCCCGCGCTCTTCAAAGAAGGTGGCGAGGTCCTGGTGAACAGTCTGACAACCATACTGCAGAAGATTTGGAACGAAAACAGAATACCAGCCGAATGGAGCTCCTCGACCGTCATCCCAGTTTTCAAAAAGGGAGCAAGAACGTCATGTGAAAACCATCGTGGTATCAGCCTGGTATCCGTCGCATCTAAGGTGCTCTCTGGCATTATTTTGCGCAGGTTGATGGATTATCGGGAGAGACAGATTCGTGAGAATCAAGCTGGGTTTCGCCCTGGTCGAGGATGCATCGACCATATCTTTACCTTGAGACAAATTCTTGAACAGCGCCACTCCTTCAGACGTCCCACGTTGGTCGTTTTTCTGGATTTGAAAGCTGCTTTTGATTCTGTCGATCGTCAGCAACTTTGGCAGTGTCTGGCGATCAAAGGTGTCCCTTCCAAATTTCTCTTCCCCGTGAGGGCACTGTATGCGAACTCCTGTGGGCGCGTACGAGTATACGGGAAGCTCTCGCCTGAGTTCACCACGTCCAATGGTGTAAAACAAGGCTGTCCTCTTTCCCCTTTCCTCTTCAACTTTGTGATGGATATGCTGCTTGAAATTTCTCTGCCTGCATCTGAAACCTTGGGAATCGAAATGCTCCCGGTACGTTCACTCACAGACATTGAGTGTGCGGACGATGTTGCTCTCCTTGATTCAGATCCTTCCCCAATGCAAACGATTTTAACTAACCTAAATAACTCTGCCGCACAGTTTGGCATGCGCTTCACACCTGCAACGTGCTACAAGACTGGGTGGGTCAAACCCACAGCTCATGCTTGCAGGCGAGCCAATCAACGTGGTAGATAAATTTGTTTACTTGGGCAGTTGTATAAGTTCCGGTGGACTGGCTGGAGATGAGATTATTTCTCGAATCGGAAAGGCCAGGGCAGCTTTTGCCAACCTCCGACACCTATGGCGCCGACGTGACGTGAGTTTGTCTGTCAAGGGAAGAGTTTACACTGCGGTGGTGCAATCCATACCGCTTTATGGATCAGAGACGTGGCCCCCTACGCTCAGAGGACATACGGAAGATGTTTGCCCATCGGTGTCTGTGAAGCACTGGTCAGGTCTGGTGGGAACATCGGATTAGCAATGCTGAGGTACGCCAGGTGGTCTTGGGAAGAATGAACTCTCCCGCGTTAGATGAATTACTCATGCTTCATAGGTTACTCTAGTTAGGATATGTACTCCGCGTGCCAGAAGACCGCCTGCCTCACACAGCTCTTTTCGCCCAGCCCTGTGCTGAATGGAAGCGGCCGAGAGGTGGACAGTGTATGGCCTGGCAACGAAGTACGAAAACATTAACCAGTAAACTTGGTCAGGTGGGCAACTGCCGCCTCCCTGGATTGGGACCTCGAGACTCAAATCACCAGTGGTTGACGACATTGACAGAAGTGGCCCAATCACGTAGTCAGTGGCGTTCGTGCATCAAAGCTATTGCCTTCAATGCGTAGCTACCCAATTTCCGAACAAACTGAACATGTCTTCGTCTCCAAGGCTTGGTTGTATGTCCCACATTCCCTTTTTCCGGTGATGGAAACTGTAGCAGCTGGAACCAATGTGCCTATGGTACAAGATTTATAGCTGATAAATTGAATTTAATTGATTGATTGAATTCTTCAGTTTATTCAATCCAGAATGACAAAGAATTGATAGAAGTCTATTCACATCGCATCACAATTGCAGAAAGAGAACTTGTAAAGGACTCCGGAAATGAAGAATTACTAGACGGTGGATACCCCACAAGCCCTAATTAAAGTAGTTTGAAGATCAGGATATTTTATCAACAACGACGATGGCAAGAACTTCCAGATTTCAACATCTAGACATCTCTTCCTTCTACCGCCCTGCCACCACGCTGCAGATTTCACAAAATTGTGGACGTTACGTATCATGTTCTAAGACGAGGGTCTGGCCAGGTGGATCCGCACTGCTCATACCAACTTCTGTAATCTCCCGAGCAGGCTGTTATCTCACGCATGAAATCTTCGAGTTGGGTCTTTTTGCTTGGTGAATCTCAATAATGTCAGAGCATTTCCGCTGTTTTTTCATCATTACGATCCTTATGTATCTGTTTTGTTTGAAGGACGTGCCACTATTATAAATAACGTGATTTTAAAGAATAAAGCTCTTTGTTCTGACAAAATCTAAGCTGTCTTCGATTGTATGAGTACTTTCAATGGTGTGCATTACTACACAGATATCGATTGATGGGCCAGTCGGTCGATTAAACCATACCGCCAATTTCGCCAGTTGTAAAGTGTGACACGACGAACCCAGACATTCTTGACCTTGTTTGCCTGCCTCATATGTGTTGCTGTCAGTTATAGGAGGCTTTCCACATGATGACGAATTTTGGGTTTGCTCAACGGTGTGTGCATGCGTATTTGCCAACGGACTTTTTGAAAGTCACAAGAAACATTTTGGTTTAGTCTGGATTCCGTTTTTACCAAAGGCCGTTTGATTTATGTGTCAACGGACCTACCTGAATACCCCTTTGCACCCAATCATCTGCATTAAGAAAGTAAGGTTACCCGGAGTTTCGTGCTGATTCTTATTGCCTGATTTTCCCTTAGGCTATGAGGTAATGATGGTTTCATTATTTCACTTTATTTATTGTGACAAGTTCCGTGATTTCCTGTGATAATTTTTTCGAAGTTTTCAGGTTGCTCAGGTTGCTTTTCAGCCATCGACACAATCGCTTTGCGAACAGTGGAATTCTTCCACCCTGACCTGTCTTTTCGCTCTAAGGCTCCGGGGAGGTACCCTTATTCGCTAATCCTCTCCTTCACTCTAGGTTGCCGAATATGATCCAGAAACACATCACGTCAGTCGAACGTATTCGGTATTCGTCACCCTGGACGGGACACAGCTCCGTCTACAACGTCCACGTCGTAATATCTCCAGACGTTCAATGTGGAATGAAGAGTTACCATCCGGATTATCAACGCGATTTCAGAACCAGCGTATTTTCGATTTAGTGCAAGCACGTGTAACATTATTACCATCGGGGCTGGTGTCAAAGCGCCTTTGGAGCAAAAAGTACCCTATTGCCATCACGTTGCCTCTTCAGCCGAACAGAAAGGTTAGCTTTTTTCTTGTCTTCACACGTGTGTATTCGAAAATCGCATCGGGAGGTGTAATTTATATGTGCTGGAAGTTACCTATTGTATAACAACCTTTGTCCGTATGTGTTACAGTCGCCACAATTATCAGTGTGCTGTTTCAACTTAACGCATTTCTTTGATGGTATCAGTGATCTTAGCAACTTCGTTGCAACCGCTTGTCGGAGCATGCATATCCATCATAAGAATCTCAAGTCATGTAACGTCGTCATCATCATCACATCGCGCTTGTATGAGTTGACTGGCGTTAGGCAATCTGTGTTAAGAAAGATAGCTCGTGTAACATCTAAAATAGAGTGAAGTTTTAACATCAGTGGATAAAAGACCAGTACCTTTTCAGAGTTACGACCTAAAGAGTAACTGATGCACTCCAGGATGAACTTCATTTGGCGATGTGCACTATTGGCCACTTGCTCTTTTGCAACAGTCCTTGTCACAGTCTCAGCATGTCACCACTAATGAAATCTGCCTAGACTTTATTCCTGTTTCACTTATTCTGTCATGCTACTTTTCAATTATTTCACAGGGCTCATGCCATTTTAATGTAAGGATTGTGTAACTTGTGGCTCGCCCGACCGTCACCTCTGTTAACCCAATATCACTTCGGAATTTCTGCCCTTGTTGCTTTAACTAAACGTTCTCCAGCTTCCCTTATGACCTCTGGTTAGGTTGTACGTCTTTTGGGGTTATTTACAGATGTTTTCTGTAGTTTACTGCGAATGCATATTTTACCTTATGTGATTGAGACTTCAGTTAGACATTTGAATCTTCACTTGCCTTCTATTAAAGACGAGTGAGACGGTGGGCTCAAAGCAATCCCTACCATCTTCAGTCAGTGTACCAAACATGCGCATGCAGTCTGTGGTTAGCGCTTCGCAGTCACCAGCCAAACATCATTCCCAGGCGGCAACGGCTGAGACTATACGAAGGAAGGACAATTCACAGTCACATACTTCAACTGACCTGGTGGGCGATGATTTCTACGTCGTATCGCATGGCGATGCCTCAGTGGAGACGCTGTACCTTTTTGGCAGAACTTGTCGTGAAAAAGAAGCCTGGTATGGACGTCTTCGTGCAGCCTCCCTAGGCGTGCCTTTGTTTTGGACACCACAGTTGGTAAGCGAGCCTTTGTAGTACCTCTGTGTTCTTGGGTTCGTTGTCAAGTTTCCGCACCTACCCACAATTCTCTGTTTTTTGTTTGTTTAGCCTGAAGACATAGATTTACAGATTTTAACATTTCCCCTGATATAGTTGTCTCCCTAATTTTCGGCAACTGTAAACCACGTTTCAGAGTCATACAACTAGTCTGTTCCCAATGCCTGTTTTGCCACTGACCAGTCAAAGCGTATGCGATTGATGAGCTTGTCGTTAGGCTGGTCTCGATGTTTCTCGGCCGTCGTTTGTGAAAGTCGTCAGGTGGCTCTACCAGTGTCGGATTCACCGCATCCAAAAGTGGGTGATAGCGGCTTATGAAAGTTGGTCGAACATTGATATTCCACAGTTGGTCTTATCCGGAAAACAAAACTGTACATACAGTGTGCTAATACTGTGCTTTTAAGAAATTCTGTTGCGTGTCTATGCCGAAGTCTTGAATTATTAGATTGTGAATTTCCTTCAAGTGGACTTTGACCATTTCGGTCGTTTTATATTTTACCCAAGGCTGGTGTGGCAACCTAGGTTTCTCACATCCTTTCGTCAAACATGGTCATCACGGTCGATCGCATTGTGCAGTTGACTATCCATTTGATTGCTCATAGGGAATGCCCTGCGCTCGTAACTGTGTAGTGCTCTCTCCTGGAGCGAGTCATTGTACGAGCAAACACCCATGTCGTGTTTTGGTAAGAATACAATACAATACCAAAACTGGCGAACTACTTCCTTGAAAGATGCACAAAACACAAACCACGCGCTTGCAGAGGAAAATTTTATTATCCACAAAAATAAGCTGTACAGTAAGTTATGAGATCACCACGCTAGAATGGCTACCGCTCTACTAACAGCGACTAGTCGAGTGTAATAACTCGCGACCGAGTAAAAGACTGTGTTAATTTACTGTAAATATCTTAAATCCATCCACATGTGTGTAGATTTGCTCTCAATGCTTGCATTGCGCAACTTTATGTACCTGAACGGTGTCGAACTACTCTATATGGCCGATAAGAACGCAGTTTATTATATCAACTGGTTTAGTCGTGACGATAAAGCATAAACGCATTGGCCTGTTCAGACGTGGTAATTCATTTGCATCCAGCTTGTGCTGGTGCAGTAGTGTTAACACGTTCAGCTCGCATGTCGGATGTCCGGAGTTGAAACCCCGGCATGACCAATGATATACATTGTTGAGCTCTAATAAGAACGAAACTCAAATCCACTGCTTCTCCTTTCTGGTATGGATTCACCAGGATATTTGCGCCAGGACAGAAGGAGGACTGTTCAAACGATAGTTGTGTGAATGTGAATTCTACAAAACCTCCAACCACCTACAAGTAAGCATGAAGGTTGAACGTGGGAAGTGGAGAAATCGGGTTTCGAAATTTCTTCTGTATCAGGGTGGATGTTAATCCAATGTTTGAATAGATTCAAAGGGACGGGTATTTGTGGAAGATAATTTGCGGGCATGGAAACCCAAAACAACATTGTTCGACGCGGCAAGTGTTTAATTTTGGTACCCGAAACCGAACGGCTCAGTTCAGCAGTGATTTTTTTCCAGACATTTGAGCTCGGTTCACAGCATGTGTCGGACTCTCGAACACGGCTCACAGCCAACCACGTTTTGGTCTGCACATTGGTTCAACATTCAGTTACGATACGCAATTGACTACTAAGTTAGAGATACGCCTTCAATGGTGCGGTGTATCAGCAGATATTCGTTCAAATCCCCTTGCGAACGTGCATTCTAGGTCCTTGTGCATACCGCTGGTTGACGGTATATCTGCACTGTCATGTAAGGGCATTTTTAGATGTAAACCTTCTTGGCGTCCTAGCCGAACAAATAAGGGGTGTACAATGCGTCATGTTATTTTGGCATGCGAGTACAAAGCACTTATTCTGTAGGCGTTTTCCGTTACTCACTTAAGGTTAATCTAACTGTTTGTGTCATTACAATTGTTTTTTTAAAGACAGACATTCCCATTTGCTTGTGTTGTCTGTGTCTACATTTTGTTTTTTCTCTACATATATTGGCGGAGACTTCGGTGCTTGTGTGTGAAACAAACTGCTCACTGGTGCCGTGTTTAGCCCTGGACTACAACAAAAGAAAACGACATTGACGAACTTTTTTCAAACAGTTTTCTAAAGGTAGAAGTATTCTCCTTTGTATTACGGTATATTATGGTGCAGCGAAGTGCAGAGACCATGTTAGTGTTTGACGATCGGTGTCTCCGAAGCATTGATCAGGTATGGTGGGATTAGTAATGCTAAGGTACACTAGATGGTCCCAGGAAAAATGAACTCTCCCGCGAATTACTCACGCTTCATAGGTTACTCTAGTTAGGATATGTACTCCGCGTGCCAGAAGACCGCCTGCCTCACACAGCTCTTTTCGCCCAGCCCTGTGCTGAATGGAAGCGACCGGGTGATGGACAGTGTATGGCCTGGCAACGAAGTACGAAAACATTAACCAGTAAACTTGGTCGAGTGGGCAACTGCCGCCTCCCTGGATGGGGACCCCGGGACTCAAATCACCAGTGGTTAATGACATTGGCAGAAATGGCCCAATCGCGCGATCAGTGGCGCTCGTGCATAAAAATATCGCTTTCAATGCGTGGCTACCCGATTCCCTAACTAACTGAACATGCCTTCGTCTCCAAGGCTTGGCTATATGTCGCGCAGTGTCCCTTTTTCCGGTGATGGAAACTGTAGCAGCTGAAACCAATGTGCCTATGGCACACGGTTTACAGCAGATAAATTGAATCGATTGATTACGATGTTTCAAAAGACTTCTTCTTTTGACTGTTTTCGGCGTGTTTCCAAAAAATACCCACATGCTTCGACGCTTTTGTGCAGAAACTCACTCTTTCTGGTGTTTGAGTTTTCTCAGTGTCGCAAACGGCCGAGTTTCACTGTTAACTTGCGTGTTCTTTGCTTCTAGGTTTCACAGATTTAAAAGCTCATTTATTCACCAGTTTGTTCTTTGTTTTGTCCATCAGTCATGAGGAGAAATTGGTTTTGTCTCCTTAAAGACCTCAGACCAGCGTCGGGGGAACAAAAAGTACGCTCGATCGTTGCATAAAATCCTGAGAACATTGGAGAAACTGATCACTGATCTTGACGCAAGAGAATGTAGACACGTGTGCTCCTGTCGTCCTCCTCGCTTTAGATGCCCTAGAACGGCATTACCGTTTTAGGATACCGTAAAGTATGGTCGTGCACGAATTTAACAATAACTGTCGGCGCGTAGTTGCTACAATTCACCCCATATTCAATGCATCGCTTCCTGAGAATTCATGTCGTTATTTTGTGTTAAAAGTTGGCCTGTACGTAATAAACACCACCGCTTGATCAGATCGCGTACTTCCTAAAAGGTACTCTTGAAAGTACCGTATCTTCTAAACTGTAAATAATTTTTGGATCAAGTGACTGCACTCCTGCAAGCACGCCATCTCCGGAGTCACTATTGGGGACAGCACTGTATTTAAGAAGTGTAGGGAGTCAAAGGGCTCGGTTAGGTTAGGTCCAAGCGGTTATCAGGGTTATGTTGGGGGGCTAAACAATTGAAACACAGGTTAGCGAACTTTCGTTTTCAGTCGCATGTCATTGGCCAAGTACTTCTATGAAATAGCAGCCATGGCCAAACACTATGCTCGAGGTAGCTCAGTGGTTAAGGCGCCAGCTTAACGGAAGGTTCGTGGTTTGAACGCAACCCCCGGTATATCGGCTGCTCCTGTCTAGACTTGGGCAACCTGCCAGTATCCCAGCTCTCATGCCTCCTTCCATTGGCATGACAGCTAGGCACCGAAAGAGTGCTACAGCTGAACGATTATTATTATTATTACTGTGCAGTATTGCCTATACCATTCGTGTAAAAGAGCTGTGATCAGTCGATGAAGGCGTGTCAAAGCTTTTACGTCTCTGCTGTTGGTATTTCGTTTTTTAGCATTCGTTAGCAGATCCCTTAGGATGATCTAAAGAAGGCTAGGGAAGTTGGCGTACAGCGCTTTTTCAGTGGTGTCGTAAATCCATTTGAATCACACTCGGCACACACTGTCATAGTGTCCAGCGACCAGGAGAGCCGA
This sequence comes from Opisthorchis felineus, assembly GCA_004794785.1. NCBI lineage: Eukaryota > Metazoa > Platyhelminthes > Trematoda > Opisthorchiida > Opisthorchiidae > Opisthorchis > Opisthorchis felineus. Next base: position 100,088 of record SJOL01008241.1, on the reverse strand, counting down.
AGGTAGCTCCTTAAGTCATGGAAAATGACCATTGTTAGTGTTTGGATGCCTTAGCTTATGCATCCGACAAACGAACAACACTACAACGTACTTGTATTTCTTGGGGTTATGGCTACCCATCGCCACGAATAGACGGGGACAAACTTCAAAGGGAAAACGTAGTGATTCACACTTCATAGCATCATCATGGACCGGCATTATCTTGTCGCAGGGGGCTAATGGACCAATATAGCCTCTGCTGGGTAATCGTGATGCATACATGCACACCGAACCAACCAAGATGCAGACGCTTATGACGACACCAAAAGGGTCGCTTGTCGGCTGATCCAGGCAAAAATGAATCATCATAATGGGATGACATCCTAGAGTGGTTTCATAGATTTGCCCTTCCTGTTTCCCACTTTATTGCCCTTCTGTTATCCACCCTAAATTCAGTCTCCGATGTCACCAGTTACCTGTTGGCCGAAAACCGTTCTACTCCTTACTTTTGTAACAGAATAAGGGTGAAAAACAAATGGTTCCATAGTTTTCCGCAGTGCTTGGAACAATCCAGTCCACTTCTCATCCGCTCTCCGTGTGACCCTATTGTGCTATACTAACACTCAAACTACCCCTTTTCTAAGCGGAGAACAGCGGCCGCACTTCACTTATTAGGTGTTGAGGCCACTTGTTCTCATTCGGTTGGTCCCCAGTTCTCAAATTTCTACCGTTTTGTTCTTCGAAATGGCTGGAGAGACTGTTCATGATTATATCGATTCACTAATTTTTCGGTGTCAGACCTTTAGATGAATGCACAGGTATACCAAAAGCTGAGCACTGGCTGTGCCCGAAATGCGTGAGCATTGTTTACCTGATTGTCTACTGCATTGTTTTGAAGTCACTGCGCGCTAAAACTCACGGGTGCTCTCTCTCGCAATGATAACCTGAGCTCAGCAAGTCCTCAAATGCATTGGCATTTTTTATTTGACAGGAAAAGATAAGTTATTTCCTAGGTTGGTACGTTTGCTAGAAGGTTTTTACCGGAGGTACTCGTTGCTACTGTTAATACACCTCCAACTTATGTGAATTACAAGTGGGTTGCGACAGTTCTGTCATGAGCCACTTCATTGCTGCCTTACTGTTTATTTATTTTCCAGGCTGTGCAAACGTTCCTCTCTTCTTCGGCTAGTATGCAAGAACAGCGCAGTGATGAGGATGTTCGGTCGGAGGTTGAGGCCAGTATGACTGATTCCAGTGTCGAGCTAACCACAATCTCATCTGATAAATCAATTCCAGCAGTAGCGCCTTACATGAACATTCCGGGTAGTCGCGATCCTCTGTACGTCAGCTACGTCCGATACATGGCTAAATACATGCCCGCCGATTGGTTGCTTCGAGGCAGCCAAGCCCTTCGTTTGAATGTTAACTACATCAGTTGCGATCCTTCTTTGTTATGGTTGAATGCCTTTTTAGCGAGAATTTTCTGGGACTTTTTGCGCGAGGTGTATTGGCTTGAACGTGTTCGGGATAAGATCCAAGCAAAATTAAAGAAAATTCACGTGAGTTCAATTACGTTGGTGTTGGGTCCAATGCTCCTTATCAGTATTAGTTTGCACGTTTTCCTGCTCCTGTATTTCTACCTTCCACATCCAGTCCTTTTCTGTTCTCCACCTTTTTCACACATCCCCGTTTGGGGAGCTAGCACCAAAAAATAATATAGATGAAATGTTGACAACTGCAGTCTTTCTTCTGGCGATTTCGATTTTTTAAGTTTCGTGCCACAGTAGTTTCCACCTAAAGGCGAACAGCTCAGTAACGGGCCTCTCCAATTTGAGGACCGTCAGGAGTGAACGTAGGGTCCAATTGGACTTTGCTGCATGGGATTTTGGTTACTTCTGCGAGTTATTAACTGACGTTAACATAACTTCCGAACCTAAATTCACCAAACTTTTTAAGTCTTTGAACACATCTCAACTACATACTTACACCAAAATACTGCAAACCAAAAGTAAATTTTGGCGTGCAGCATACTGTATTGGAAAAGGCTACGTTTTCACAACGTGCTTACCTGACCCACAAACCAGTTAAAGAGCGCCCCTAACGAACGCTCAATAAGTATACTAACAGTAATATACGTAATACACTGCTCATAAGTTTGCTGAAAACTCTTCGACCAGCCCATGACCCGTTTCGCTCTTCTTAGGTCTCATCAGGTGGGCGCAGGCCCCGAGTTTCCGTCAACCTTATGTTCTACTTTAACCCAAATTGCACAAAATTCGACTTATACAGTCATTTGCATATTAATCTGATTTTGACGGGCGACTCACGTGGAACCCAGCTGAATCTCTCGTTTATAATGTTCTTCTCATGTTCCAGTTAATATGATAATGGATGTATCGCCTAACTGATAAACACTAAGAAAGGTGAAACCGGACGTGGGCTGTCGAATAGTTTTCGGAAACCGTTGAGTAGTGCATTACGTCTAAACAATGTATTGCAACATCTCGAATATCGTATCGACTGAAACATGAGGCGGCCTATTGAAGCACATTCAGTTGAAAAGAACATCGTATACTGACGGTAAATTTAAATAGTGCCCAAGAGAGCGCCCGATGGTCCTCATGTCAACTACTTAAACTGAGAACCAGTCTCACCAGGATTCCAAAATTTAAAACGCGGGTTTATTCGAATTGCCAGACCAATCATTGCTGCGTGAACATCAATCACTAAGTCTCCTTTTTTGATATTTGTAACATCTGGAGAACGCATTCCGTCAATTTTGGTCGGATGTAGTGAATGTGACTGATGGTACTTTATCTGTTTTGGTGTCGCTTGCGTTGTGTATCCTTATATATTTCTAGTTATATAT
>SJOL01008241.1:70349-96881 GCA_004794785.1 Opisthorchis felineus | reverse complement strand
TTCTGCAGTTGAAGGTATTAGGAATGCTACCATAAGACGCCTATAAACGTACTCCGCTCAGGAGAGGAAAGAAATTCCGCAAATCATATAGACTCCGTTTGAAAAGTCATCACCTGAGGAGCAAGTCAACACCACATCATGGGTGAAAAATGACTGGTGCTGTATCCTGTCCAGGTGCATGTTGGTCACATTACCGATCAACCACTCACAACCGAATGGTATAGTGTTCGGGTGCTAATTAGAAGGTTGCGAATTCGAGTTCGAGATTCGCAAACTAATGATTAGGCTGATTGGACTGATCGGCTTTTCAGCATAGATTGGCTTCACTTACAGGACGAAATCTCCGCAAAAATTCCCTAATCTCCTCACACTACCAACAATTCGTAAACTACTTATTGCGGATGATTCAAAACAAAAGTGAACCGTTTAAGGGGGATGGGCGATAGTCATTCTTGGAATAAATGGATTAAACGTAAACTCAATTCGAAAATTCTTTATGGGAGTTGAAAAAATATTTCAGATTATCCGTTGTTTGTTAATAACCAAGTGAACAACTGAAGAACGCTGTGTGCTAGGTGATCTGGCCTATAAGAGATCACCATCACCAGCTGTAAAAACCGCGTAATTGCCGTACAGTGGCTCTCGCTGCCACAATTTCGTTCACTGATGATTTGGGGAGTTGGGTAGGTAGCTGCGCGTGGACATGTTGGTCGCCTAGGGGAAACGCCCTACTGCCTTCGCACCCCTATAGCAGAGGACAGTACGGCTTTACCCCCAGACTGCCTCGTAGTACGAAGTCCCGCTGCTCTTGGTCTGACTACTCCTCTTTGGTTTTCCTAGCATGGTTGCACCTTGTGGAACGAAGCTCCAGCCAGTGTAGCCCGCGGGATCACTGCAGCACTCCAGCCCGACCCCCACATCAAGGTGGCTACTTTAGGTTTGGACCTACAAGACAATGTTCCCCCGGTGCATATATTGTGAAATTAAAGGCTGAGATAATTTAGGCCTAAGTGGCTTTTCGCGACAGAGTAAGCATATCCCTTTGCATATACCCAACGCTTATCTGGATCACCTGACTAATTCTTGTACGTGCAAGTACCCCGGAATGTGTTAGGTCTTTAGCCAAGATCTCACTTCCTTTCTTATAATTGTAGGACATTCAAACAAACCGTGATTCATGAGCACTTTTCTCAGTAATGGTGAGGATTACCCTCGACGCATCTGTCCCTCTAAGTAGAAGGTACTGCGTTCACTACTCCGTTCATAGTTGACCGATAGTTCCGATTGTTTGTCTTGAATAACGTCCACATCTTTTCTGTACTTTGACTTGAAGATGTAACTGTCGCACATCTTGTGTTATCATTGTAACTCTTGAGCATTTATTTCTTTTTTCTCGTTTTGCTGTTCTGTATTTGGTTTCTTGTAGCATAATATGCATAAGTTGTTTCATCATTTTCTGGACCCTTCTGATCACGGCTAAAGAGGGGTGATCAGCGAGGTCACTCGGACCGTGGGCTAGAAAATAACTACCTCGCTCCTGCAATCACGCAGGTATCTGCTTGGTATTTTTTATACCCATAACCCGCAACGACTTCATCTTCACCTCTCTACCATGAATATGCTGTTTCTTTGCGGTATTTCTTGCGCATTGATGGAATCATGCAAACCAATCGTCACCATTGTCGCTCACAGTTTTTGAGTGACTTACTGGTTTCTGTAGTTTATCGGTGCCTGTTGGGGTCAGGGTTATCGACAATCAACTCAAGTCCGTCATTGTGATTTTCCAAGGACATGCGAGGGAATCGGACTTTGCACTTTTAAAGTGCAAAGTGCATGACGGGCGGATTTTAAATTCCCGTTCTGCCTGTTCGTGATTTTGTTCACGAACACTCAGTAACTTGTCTCACTCTCTTCACTTGGATTCCTCAGTAATGAGGTCTTGTAGTGCATGTAGGAATTTCTTCTAACATCCATGTCTGTACTGTCCGGTACGAAATTGAATTACTCTTTGTTGTGTGATTTGCTTCGAAATCGTTTATCGTTGACCATTTTTGCGACGCCCGGTCACGCCTACAGGACCCAGTGTATATGTCTGTCTACCTATAGATGACAACCAAGTGGCAAAAGCGGGAGAGGCGGACGAGGGAAATGCGGTTTGAATTCCTCTGAGGAGCGGAGATTTCGGCGAAGCTGTTTTTTCGACCCTACTAGAGGTTCCTCAGGTTGTATATATATATATATATATATATATATATATATATATATATATATATATATATATATACCCTCTTGGTGAGGCTGCTAACTGTACCTAGTTCTTGCTTCAAAGCAGGAGCTTGATAGCATTTGTCTGGCATGCCCACGTCCTCCTTGTGATTACACGTTTGACATTACTGCAAATAGTTTAGCTATATGGATCACCTACCCAACTGGCGACTAATGCACCACATCACTTGGCACATTTGGCTTTACAGGCCATCCTTGCCTACTCCAATCTGCTCATCAAGACTACACAGCATGAAATTCTACTCCACACCTGATGCTCAATTTACCTGCCTGTGAATTTTTGTCCATACTCCTCATTTGTAATTGCCACATCTGTTTTCCCCCAGTGAAGACTTCTCAACTTGCCGATTTCAAAACCTGCGGTTTGCTACTTTTTTCCTATTTAGTTGCCCCCCTTCATCAGTGATCTGGTCGTGGTTGGTATTGATTTAGGGTCCGAGTTGCCCGTCATCCGCCGTATTGGCCGACCACATTTGGATGCACATGGACTATGGTTCGAACTTGAGATTGCCTACGCTGGTGGCTTCTCCGTTGCGCTAGAAACTAATGTGAGTGAATTTCCAACTTTCGTTATATCCGTTCTGTACTCCTCTATCTCCTGGTTGTTTCTAACTCAGTCATTCCGCGTTCGTTCGCATGGCAAAAAGGTAAGTTACTTAAGGTCATCATTGAACCGTTCCATAGGGATTACTGAATATACGCGGTTGGTCTTGGGAAAGCAGCTCGCATCTTGTTTCGTTTTGATTGGGACTCATCAGGTCAACTTAGCAAGTCTCCACTGTCTGATGTTCAGGTCCAAACTTCACTTTCTTGAATTCGGTCCTAAGCAATCACCCACTTGTGCACGCGATATTTATGAATTCAGGTGGTTTTTGCTTAGTTCAGCATCTAACTTGAAGCCGAGCACACGGACTGGTAATTATCAGCTCTTCAACTCTGACACCCTTTAGTTATCATAGTGACCATGCAAGTAAGAGGAAGCACGAGGGCCAAGATACTGTCAAGTTGCCCAAGCCTGGACAGGAGCAATCATTCAGCAAGAGTTGATAAATAAAACTGATAAATAGAGCATGTGAACAAACCGTACCAACTATAGCGTTATGTGATTGCTTTCTACCAGTGGGATTAGGTTTGCACTAAATTGGAAATTGGTCCTAGTTATTGTTGTTTTGTCCGATGAAGTCCTCATCGTTGTTTTTGACTCGTTCGTCTTCTTAGGTCAATCTACTTCGTTGGAACCAGAAAAACCGAATCGAACGTGAGGCAGCCAATCTAGCCGGTATGTAAATTTCTCGGTTTTAGTAGATGACAGATGTTCTCACATCATTGTTATTGCCTCGTCATTATCTGGATTTACTCATATCTTGAGATGCTGTTACTGCCTCGTGTAGTGAGCTCTCTTTCTGGCTTATAGACAGATAGTCACACAGTTGTGGGGGTCTCACCTTTTGGTGTTTGAAACTATGCCCGAGAAAACTGTGGTCCACACTTCCACGGTAGGTGGTTAGACATGAAGCTGAGCTGATCGGTTGGTTCGGTCTTATCGGCACTTATAGATGGAAGACATGGAGAGAAGAAACCGTCACGAGTGAATTCGACCTTACCGAGGTTTGGTGGTTTGTGCATATCCATACCGAAGAGTGCACATGTGTGCCTCTCATACGAGGTTGACCAATAAGCAGAGGTCTGACTAAAACACTAACAGGTCGAGGGTTGGAACATTGGTGCCCGGTAGACTAGAATGTTAACCAACCGCAGGCCGAGGCCCGTCGGTGTAGCCGGATGGTGCTCTGCCTGGGGACTGCCAGGTGTGCGGTTTGCCTTTCAAACCCAACCCACTACCATTTTCCACCCTTAAAGAACGAATGACTACATTTTCGCAAGTTGTTTCTTTGGCTTCCTAACCCTTTTGTCCGTTATTCGTAAGATAATCGTAAAGCATAGGCTGCACAACAGAGAGCACCAAAAATAAAATTATTTCTGAGACGTGCCATAAAAATACATTGTTGTGTGCGGCGAGTCTTTCACGCACAATAATATTATTGCCTGACCTAAATATAATTGAAAGCTCCAATTGTTAACCAGGTTACTGAGTAGGAATGTTCTTGGGTTTGTAGCTAAGTTTAGTTCCAGATTTATCAGACGGAAAATTTTGATTTCCGGCTATCATCCTAGACAGACCGACAGAGGAAGTTTTATGAAGGGAGGGAGATTGGGGAAGATTATTTCAGGATCAAGGACATATTTTGTAATCTCAGCTTAGCTTCAGCATTTAACACGTGTGTTAGTTGTTACATTGCGCGCATCTTACGCGAGGTTTCCGGCAATGTATCCTACTGGTTTTGTACGGTATTTGACAGCATGTTAACTTACTTTATACGCAATATGTGTTAAAGTCTTTTTCAACTCGGCTTGTGGACAAACTTGATATGAACGTGTAGGTAATTTAGTCAATGAGATTTTCAGCTTCTGCGTGAATCGGATGAATGGAATATACCGGCGACATTGTTCCCATTTTCGAAAAGAGAAGGAAGCACAATCGTTAAGAGAAAAATAGACCAAGTTTATCCACTCCTCCGGCTTTGTAACCACGACGTGTCCAATCATACTCTGAGGCGTTCAGTCAGTACATACGTCTATGGACAAAAGGGTAGACATCGGAAGTTGTGAAACGCTGTGTGTTTTGGAAGTTGCACTACTTTTGACGGTAGCTGCGCACACGAATCTCAAACTCCGAAATCGTGTCTCCTAATCTTCACTAATTATGGTATCAAAATTGTATATCAGACTAAAGTACAGGCTGTGTTGTGCAACTGCAACATTTAGCAGCTTTAGGTGGAAGCTTTGAAACATCTTCAGAATTGTAGCCGGAGTCGACTGGAATCAGTGAATTTCCAGTGAGTTCTTTGATTTAGAAGAAGGTACTTTACTCAAGGACTACACCCAGCACCTCAAGTGTAGGGGCTGGACCATATGCTATTCATGTTGAGTTACCCTCTGCCGAAAATAGCCTTGTTTTTCTACCCAATTGGGAGTGGTGGAAGCCTAGAAGTGGACGGAATATGACTTGGTGTAGGGTAAATAAAGGTGTTACGGAAAGTCTGAGTCTTGTTGGTGTTGTTTGCCTTCCAGGGTGGGGGCCATGTTACTCCCCTGGCGGCTAACCGATGTCAGTGGTGTTCATGCTTTGAGCACCTAACCAAATTGTCTGACTGAGTGTCAGAGATATAGGTACCGCGAAATTTTGTAGTCCGCTAGTGGTAAGCCTCCCTCTCTTTCAAATAAATTGACACGGTTGTATGGCAGTTTCGATGCCAATGACGGTGGTGGTAATCAGCGAAGAAATAATGCCCGATGTTTTCTCACAGTCCCTGAGGATCGTCGTTCTAATTTCGTGAAAATAAACATTCAACTGGATTTTCTGTATTTTATACACCGTCTACGTTAAGGAACGATTTTTCTCACATTCCCAGTGAGTTCTATTTCGCTTTCGTTGCGTTTGTTTCATCAAGCCGTGAAGCTGAACAGGAGCATTGTATGCATCTCTGTTGTTAATCGTGCGCAAACTCGGATTTTCACTGATGTCTTTTATCGGTCACAGTGCTGGTGTCGATCGGCAACCACGGTCCAAAGTAGGTGTGACACAATGGTTAGAGTTAATCATATTGTGTCAGCTACCGGCGCCAAGCACCGTGCCGTTTGTATTCTGTCTTCTAACTGGGAGAATGGATTTCCAATATCTGTGTTGTCGACTGTCCCTATCTAGTTTCTCACATCTTGTCAACCGGTTCTTGATTTGAGCACATGTTCGGTGGGGTTATTTTTTATTACCTTTCTTGAAAATGAGCACAGTCGTGCAGATTGCGACCACTGGGTTGGGCATCATAACATTTTATCACGACTTATTGTACGTTCGCCGTTCGGTTATGATTTATGTCGACATTGTTATGTGCTAAAATGGCATCAAAAATGCCTGTCTCCAAATCCTTTTGAATTGCACTTTACTCTATCTGCAACCAGAACGTGATCTCTGGAACAAGCAACTAAAAAACATGAGGAATACGAGAATGCGTGGTATGGACGAGAAGACATATCTCGAAACGAACCACAGGTTTCTTGCTTCTCGGACACGTGTTCCACCAGCTGACTTACTTTACTATTTCACTGTGATCACTTCCTTTTGGAAGAGTAGATTATCTAGCTGTCACGGTCTTTGAGGCCAAAGTAATATCGTCTGAAAGCTCCTCTGCAACTGTCTTCACTTGGTCACCTTTGATAACCGCGTGCGGTTAGGCTCGTAGAGTGTCTTAGTCTGGTTTGATCCGCTGGTCGAAGCGTTGTGTCAGATGGTTGCCGATTTTGCATGTAGGCCACTCTGCATACGTGCATATGACAATATAGGTGTCCGGTGCGCTCCAAAGACTGACGTGTTATCCACAGGGATACGACAGGTCGGTCACCCCCACTGGTACTACCTCTCCCCTGGCAGTGTAAAGACACTGATCCTCGTCAGTGGACATCACCTCTAATGATGATGATGGTGTCACACTTCTGTCCACTTGGATTTCACGTGATTTGCCACGCATGTAACTAATAGATGAAAGGTTGGAGGCCAGGGCTACCAGTAATCCCTTTGAGTGCCTTCTACAATGGGCCAGATTTTGATATTTTCCGGATACATAACGACATTGATATAAATTAATATTAGCTATAATAGGATTTGGTGTATCTTAGAATGGAAGACTTAATTTCAAGATTATGTGAACCTTATATGAACCTTAAGAGTCGCTTGGGTTTTTGACACAAACTATTATTTTCAGGTGTTTCTCATGGGAGAAAATTCAGCTATGAACAATGGGAACGAGGTTGGAATGCCGCGGAATGTTACTGAAGGTTGTTATTAGTTAAGTTCACTGTGTAATTTAATTTTGCGGTGGGCGGAGGCGTGATTGATGGAATAAAACAAAGTTAATCAAAGGATGTTGTCCAACTAGAGTTCCAAAAAGTCGAAACTAACTGGATTTGGGTGCGTGACTCTCTGTCTCATCAACTATGTGCGTTGAAATGTTGCTATTTCAATTTTAATTTCCTTTTTATAGGTGTGAGAGATGCTGTTAAAAAAAACTCGTCAAAAATACAAAACAGAGCACCGGTGGCATACCAGTGACTTGTCAGCCTTTTGGCAAAAGAAAGAATTAACTTGGTTTTGATGTCGCCTTCGTTAGGTCATTGAATTTTGCGCAGAAACGTATTTATGCAGCATCGAATGCCTCTTTTAATGGACACATCAGATGCAAAATGCCGGAACCTTTTTTGAAGCGACGGTCGCTCTATTCATGATTGGACGAACTTGACGGTTGTGTGTTAGGTGTCTTGTGACACTTGTCTTGTCCAGGAGCATGGTAGCTCAGTCCAACTCCAGATAAGTAAATAGGTAAATTGCGAGCTACTGACAGGGTGGTTGAAGGTTCGGGCCATGTCCGTGCTTCTCAGTTTCTCCAGTCTCGAATTCAACAGCCTGACAGTACCTCATTCTCCATACTTTCCTCTAATTGCTTGGCTGCTATGCAATGAAGATAATGCCACAGCTGAACGAGAGAAGGATCTTAAACGGTCTATAGCCCTCAAATTTAAAGTGTATCCTGACAGACGTCAAATTCCACACTCCCGAATATCGGAACTGGAGATGTGTAGTGTGATCTCGATCTCTGAAGCCCTTTGATTAGTTTGAACAAAAATTGTAGGGAAAGTGGGCTGATCTGTAGCCTAATCGCATGTATTTTTAGTGACTTCAGGTTTGGAACTAGAGTTTTCTTGCAAGCTACAAACTTACAGATGACCGCCGGCGAGCTCAAATTCTATAATACATGAACGGCAAACGTTTTCCAAAAGTTTGGGGCAAAGGAGGCTTTGAAGGCCAGTCGGACTGTAATAGGGTTGGATCTGGCCGTCACCTGAATTCCTCTTTGATTTGTCTAGCTTGTTTCCACCAATAAGGCCCCCTAGTCTAAGTACAGAGCGCGACTGGTAGATCCCGATTTTGACTGGAAGCCGAGGTAGTATTTGTTTTGTTCTTGCAGTTCAAGTCTTCACGAAACATCTATCAGATTTGGTACTGATAGGCAAACGTGGCGTTCTTAAAACATATAGACACCTCTCGTACGCAGCCCAATCTCATTACACTCCTGGTGTGAAGCTCTTGGTGACAGGTAATGCTCTAAAGTTGACTCGTTACAGTGCAACGCAAAACAGCTTGCGAAACGATTAAATGTCGCTTGTTTCCATCACGTGCAAAGGAACAATAGTGTACACAACACACAGATATAAATCAACATGTGATTCGTGCTATTCTCTCTCTCCTTCTGTCTCACTCAGATGCACAATCAGTACCATGACTCCGAAATGACTGTTCGCCTATCAGCAACCTAGCATGTTACCATGCTATCTCGCCTATTTCCATAGCATAGCCCCGGTTCTCAGCCCTTCGGTAGTTTTTGTTTCAGAATAGTGTCTTATTTATGATGCAGTAGCATTTTCAGCCAATCGTACAGGCCATCTAAATAATGATGAATGATCGGACCATTCGCTCTGTCATTAGGTCGTGGTCGCCCTTTATTCGAATTCTCATGAATTGATGACGTTGACTCAACTGAGTTTCGGTCCAGTTTTTTGTTCTCAGGTGTGTGGCGAACGCCTCCGCCAATTGAGTCAAATTTTTGCCGTAGGGAAAAACAGAAGGAACACCTTTCCTCTAACATGTTCCTCTACTGCATTTCATAAAAGCTTTTCCATACGGAGTGTATTCAGCGGTGCAGTCTTTTGTACGGTTAGAATTATACAGCGAGAAACGCGGGTCTGGTCTACTGGATACCCCAAGAATCATTGTCCGTATTTCACACGAATGTTTCTTGAAACTCCCACTTTCAGTTGTATTGGATTGAACTTGTCCGTAATGCGTATCCTGAGATACCATCGTAATTTCATTTCATTTTTTGTAGCGGTAGTTTTTTGAAGAGCCCTCAGTGTTTTCCGGAGGCTTCCCCAACCTGCATTTCGTTTACGTTTTAGATGACACGTCAGGTGCTTTATCTTCGTTGGGTTCGGTGACCCCGGATCCAAACCTCTTTCCGCCTATCCGACGGTCCTCCAGACTTGGTGCTTTCTTATCAGATGAAGAGGACAGTGCTGATTCAACGACTGACTCAGATGTTCCCGTTGAAATGCAGCCAGCGGGCCAGAGTTCTATACGTCGGCCCAGTGCTTCTCGCCTTACTAGTCAGGCAGGACCAGTTACTGCGATGGGTATGACGTCACTGGATGAAGAAAAACCCAGTGGTTCAGAGAGGTTGGTTTGTTCACTGTTTTTTGGCTCATCCCAATCGGTGCTCTCATCCTCGCCACTTATGAATGCATTGTGGTGAGGTGCGTGTTAACGTGCTGTTGAACGTACCGGAGTTCCAGTGGATAGGCGTTTCTCACCTGGCTGCTGTGGGAGACCTGATAAAACTTTGATGTTCATCTCTTCCACATATGATATTTGCGTGCAGCAGAAATGCATGTTCTGATGCCATACTTATGAATTTGAGATTACGGTCTGCGTTTCATTGTTGTCCGACACTACCAGATAAAAATAAAGTAGTAATATAATCCTTCTGTGACACCCTTTTGGTGCCTAGCTGCTATGCCTGCTGATGGGAGCACGAGGGCTGTGATACTGCCAGGTTGCCCAAGCCTAGGCAGTAGCGGTCGAGATACCGATGTTGGATTCGAATCGCGGACCTTCCGTTCAGTAAGTTCGGGCCTTAACCACCGAGCTATATCGAACTCTAAAAGAGATCACCACGTGAAAAGAGACCTTTTATTCTAGTTAAGGAAGTGGCATTTCCATGGGGTGTACCTCTTGGAAGGAGGGAATCACTGTATGTGTAGATGTTGAGTCCATTAGTCTATTGGTAGCACCTATAATGTTTTGGGTTGTCTTATATCATGCTATAGTATCAGTAGGTTGGCAGAATGGTCTCACTAAAGCCGAAGACGAACCCTACTTCCTTGTGCACAAATCAAATCCCGCCGTTTTTCAAATTTCTGATTCAGATTGTTTATTCCCACGTTTCTAATTAACCCTGGCCATGCACGCGACATTTCTACGGTTGTGTTCCCTTCACTGTGTATGACTGAATAGTCTTGTGATGGAGACTCGTTTATTACACCTGTGAGGTGCACTCTCAGTTTGATTTTGTTAGAGCAATATTCGTGAGCAGATCATGAGAATCAGCGATTAATAACAAAATGGTAGTCATTTGTCTCTGGCTGCCTTTTAATGTGCATCTACTTGACAACACAACTTTGTGTTCCTTCATGCTGAAGGAGTTATCCCTGCATTGCTAGTGAAGTATTCTAGGGATTGTCCAGGCAGATTATTACAAGCGAGGTGGCCCTCATCATTCGGGTTTACTAGGCTTGAGCAAGTTTTGCTGTTCATTCAGTATGGGCGTCATTCTGACTAATCAGTCAGTGCCTTCTTACACATTTTGCTATGGCCATATGCTTCCCAATTTTCTGCAGCACTCAACCTTCATATTAAACCTTTATTCTCATGCCCTAGGCAGATGCGAGAGTTTCGAACTCATTTAATAGTCTTCTTATCGTCCGTATCACCTTCGTTATTACCCGCACACAAACCTACCGTTCACCCTGCTCTTATTAATTTATTTTCGTCAATCTCTGTCAGCCCCAAAGCCGGCGAAGGCCCTCGCAAGACGCTGCTTCCTCCGGCTCGGTATTGTTTTATGTGTGCTTGTGTGTGTGTGCTTGTGTGCTCGAACTATCTTACCCTCTTGGGTTCTCCCGGAAGTGCTATCCCTTTCTAATGTGTGGCTGTGCCAGCGCTAACCTGACGTGTTTTTGGTGCACCATTTTGGTTTACCCAGCCCTTTTCATCACTCAAATAATATTTGCTTTTCTGAACACCTTGTCTCAGTTGGGTTCGAAATCTACAAAAGATTGTGTGAATCATGCAAGGGACCATTCAAAAGACTCATCGTCATCATCATCATCATCATCAATTTTCATTGAAACTTTGATGTTTCTACAATTTTTCCGACATTGCACCTGTTGTTTGGAGAGGTAGCCGTTTCCGCTACGCATGTGAAGGTGTGTTTGATGCCAGCAATATATGTGGCTGGTTTAAAATATGACTAGGACTTAGTATCCCATATCTGGAAAGCATTTCGCATTGTTCAGTGGTGTGGATGTTCGTTGACTAGCAGAATTCGTTTGCTTTCCAAAGTACTAATTAGTACCAACACCCAAATTCATCTTTCACTGAGCTTTTAAGTGAACTTTCCCTATAGACTAGAAATCACATTCAAGAACCACCAAAGCATTGTAACACAAGAATGATCTTGTTATTATCGATGCCTTTTGCCGTAACATATCTTCACAATCCAGTCACAAGACGTTGCAGAATACCGACAAGTTTCCTGGCGGTTTTAGTAGGCTGTCGTGTTTTTTTAGTCATATATAGAAACGAGATATCCTGAGAGATGCCACTTTCTGCTTAATTCGACTGGGTGATATAGCCATCTTCAGGAACATTTCCCAATCGTGTATAGGGTTATGGTTGCTATTTTGAGTAGCTTAGCTTAATTCGAATTTTAACATATGTTGCTCATACTATCTGATATTTTTCCTCTTCTGAACGTGTTATTGTTCTGACTAGATGCATCATGACCTCATCGTAATTTCAGTGTGGTGACCTGATCAATGTATGTATGCAGTAATTTTTCGAGTTTATTGTCGAACGCTTGCGGGTAGATAATGAAGGTAAAAATCGCAACTGATTTGCACGCATTCCACCACACGCTACCGCTCAGTCAAGGGATATGCACCTGGCTTATATCCTTTTCCGGCTTTCCGTGCGTTATCCTCTGCGTATATCATCTACACCCACAAGCAGTTCGCACCGGGTCGGTTCACAAACCACCTGGAGGTTCTTTGCGCGGGAATAATACTAATAGAGGGAAGAAGGATGAAGCAATCAGCATGCCAGATTGGTGCCTTTTGAAATAAGATGAGGACAACTAAACGGTTGAGTTCAAATTGTATGTGGAAAGTTGGTGCACGATTTTAGTTTTAACACGTGAATTTTTCACAAACCTACGCGGAGATAACCAAACTGTTGAACCTGATATTGTCCGCGTCAGATGAACCAGCGCCCTGTCTGCATTCATGGTAGACCCGGTTCAAATTAGTCCCGTATGATCTACTGTGATTTTTTTATGGTTTGACTTCGTTTTTGATCGCTGGAATTTCCTCCTAGCACAGCTGCAAGTTTTGGATATTTTTTAGTAGTTGGCCTCCGCGGAACTTTATCGCTTAACCCGTAAGAACCGTAGGTGGTTCGCCTCGTCAAGCCCCTGGGTTAAAATGTCGGTTTGTCCAGTTATTATTACGTAAAATACCAAAATACAGTTTGCCCTCCCACCCCCCTTATAAAGCCAATTGTATTCAAGCTTGATTGCAACAGATTTTCTCAGAAAATTAACGGTATAACGTTAAAACTACCAACCAGTAGGCATCGTTTGGCAGAGAATTTCACTATCTTTTGAAGTGAGCCAAAGGAACCCTGCTAATACTTTTTCAGTTGGTCAGGTTGGTTCTAGTTCGAAGTGACCACTACCTAAATTTCTGTAGGAAATGTTTGCGAATTAATATTCTATTTCCACGAAATCATCTGAAGAGTGTTCGACACAAGTGCCTAATAGCGAAAAATAAGATGAGTCTGACGACGACATGTCTTTTGCTGTGTTGCTGCCTTTGGTCAATAGCAAAGTTTCTATAGTAGCGCCAGACTCTGAACGTTGGCTCATCCGTGACCCCGGGTCATAAAGTCCACGCATAGTACATGATCCGGAGTTTGTTTATGTGTTTTTATGGGTCGCATCCACCTCCGCCAGATGTTGCCGTGTGCAGCTATAATGCGATACTTAAGCATCTGTGCGAGATATCAAAAAACGGAGTATACAGAAGAACGCTTGTTGTTATCTATGCAAAGTATTGTGTTTGCAAATATAAGGTTACTTTGAAAATACTACATAAACCGTACTTCTTGGGTGGATTTTATGATACCATGTCCATGAAAACTATGTATACCGGATAGCTTTGTTGTGAACAAAATCCACCTCGAGCTGTGTTGAGATGTGTTGCGATGACTGTATTATGTATGTACGTCACGACCTGTAGATAGCTCACTCTCTTGTCTATGGAAGTACCGCTAACCGAATCAACAAACCCCATATGTGGTTCACCGCTTCACAACCCTGGTTTGCACTGACGGGTAGTCTCCTTGTTTTTTGTTGCAACCCTTCTTTTTTGTACCGTATTGAATTGCACATTACGTAATATATTATTTTTTCATTCTCACTTTGTATTCCATTTATTTATGTGCAAATCGCCAGCATAAACTTTCTGGACATTCCGAAGTGTTGAGCTTACAATCGTGCTAGAAGTAACTTTCTGTGACGACCTTTGTACGCGCCAAACTGATTATTGGCTACCCGTAGCAAGCATGTGCAATCGTCTTGAGTGCACCCGATACGTGGTATGGGCCACCAGGCAATCCTCGCATATACTAAGGGTTCGAACCGTTTATTTTTCCCTGCACGATTCCACAGTTATTGGTCTTCGGTTGGGCATATTGATGTCTTCAGAACTGTTGCATCCTGTCTGCCCTTCATGCTTATAACGGGTACTGGGCGTTCAGTGGGTTACACACGCAGCTGAGCGCAAACCACGTGTATCATGTGCGCTAGGGTACATAGTCGAAATTCGGTGTGACGTGCCAATCCATAACCGGATGCTGTGTACCAACTTGATAAAAGAGTATAGCTACCACGGTCCTCCTACGCCATCGCGACCCAAAAACGAAGGCTCCAGGTCTTAGTCACTGTATTGGACGAGAGTGACTTCGATTGATCGATCACAGTCCCACCTGCTACTAAGCCCAATGATGCTGCACTCCGTTAGCTACGGGTTGTAGACAAATGGACATGACATAAATCTCGGCATCGCATTTCCCCATTCAGTACTTGTCATTACAGGGATCCGCTAAAATCAGTAGCCTGTCAGGTAATGGTTTGTCAACTGTGGTTTGACATTGTCATGTCAGCGGTGCATAAACATGAAACCTAGTGATTTCAGTTAAGTGCTTACATGTGCTGTGGTTGGAACCAACCGCAGTTAGTCGTTTCGTACAGTTATTCGGTGCACTGTCACGCGTGCGTCAGAATGGAATTTTGTGCACACATCAAGACATTTTGTGTGAAGAGTCCTGAGTATTTTTAATCCAAACTGCAGTGCAATACAGTCTGCTGTTAGATATAACCGCACAACCATCTTGATGTTAACCGACATCACCAGATTCACCCACACGTTGTGTTTCAACCCTTGGGGTCCAATGGTCTTTTTCCCAATCGCTTTGCATTTCGTTCCTGATTCAGCCGGCTGCAAAGTTCATGCATTTGACGTGGAATATTTTGTTAATTTTCCAGTTCTCTCCAGTTGCCGTCGGCTTTACCAAGTCGGAGACGTTTTATACGGCTTGTCGATCGGATCGCTCGTTCATCCTACTTTCAAAAAGCTGTTGATAACAAACTAGTCCAACGTGGCATGGAACTGCTGTCTAACACACCGATTGTTCTCGAGGCAGAAGTGAGTCTATCATAGTGTAGAAACCTAGCCAAAACGAACGTAGCTACAATTATTTCGAAGATATTTTGCTTTTTGCGTTCCAGTCTCGGCAGCACGCACTGGCTGGTCTGTAGTTTGGATTTATGCAACAGGTTTTCAACGGCATTTCGTGATATATTTCAAACTATCCCGAGATTATGAGCTAGTTTGTACCTTTTTACACAGACTGAGCTCACCACCTTTTTTCCTGCGTGTTTACTGGTTGTCGAGTTTTCGCTATGTAAAACGTATTTTGACACCACGTTCTCTTACAAATCCGATAATCTCTGACTTTGACATTGATGTTTATGTGTCTGACATCTTCCAAGCGTCCAGTGGATACCCAACATGTCTGAGTGATCTGTAAACCTGAGTGACACTACTAACCTTTCCGTTCCTTATGTACACGTATTCACTCTGCCATATGTTGATTCCATTACCTATGAATCTTTAAAAAAAACAACTTTATAGGTGACTTTTAAAGCAACTGATAGGTGACGCTTCGCTTTTGAAACGAAGACTTCATCAGGCCCGGCGATTAGGTCACAAGCGTGGCGAGTTTTAAGCAAGATATGTTTCTGATAACAGGACAGGTCTGTGCGTCTGATTGTTGCTAATATTAGGATGTCTCGATATTCATACTGAGGCCCTCTTGCAGGAGGCCTAGTGTAACGATAAGTGTGTTTCTGTCGATTTGCAGGTGTCTCTCGGAGAATGCAACATCTCGAATAATACGTCAGAGTTTGGACAGCCCTTAGGATATTTTGGATTCGGATTGAGATCTGTTTGGTTCTCGATCGAGCTTTCTGTATTTATATCTTGAAGTGAAAATCACGCTAACTAGGGTCGTCCTTGGTTTCACTGATATGAGAATGGGTCAACTCTTTTTTTTATGGCTCGTGTTTGCAGATTCAAGCCCTCAGTGGCACGTTGCTGGTGAATATACCTCCTCCTCCAAGTGATCGTCTGTGGTATGGATTTCAACCAAATCCACAGCTACGCTTGAAGGCTCGTCCTCGTGTTGGCGAAAAGGCCGTTACAATGTCGCGTATTCTCGAATGGATTGAAAATCGCGTGGCGCTGGAGTTTCAGGTTAGTCGAGCGACTGTTGTTTCCTTACAAAACCAGATGCACATATCCGTACGTTCGAACGCGAGTTGACATACTTTTAGGTTGCGTACTTTACCCGAACTCTTCACTGAAATTCTACTTGAGCCCCAGGATATGCTAATGGGAATCCAAATCGATCATCCAATTTATCGGTCCTGCACGCTAAGAATCTGAGTGCTACTTTTGCCTCAGGTCGGACGTATTTACCCACATTGCGCTTGTACTTTTTCATTCTAGGAACGTGTTACAGCAGAGTGCATTCAACACACTAATTCTCCCAGGTCAAGAATTTCGACTTTGAAATTTGGCAACCAAGCTGAGCACCTTTTTCCCTCAGCCATGTTGCTCTGGTTAGACCAGGGATGAGGCCATAAGTGGAAACAAAGCCGACAGTACAAAGAATGCACAATAAACAGTAGGCTGCTTAGGGTGGGCCAATGACAGCATCATAAAAATGCAGATTGTCTGGCTGTACAGGGTGAAGAAGTTTACTAAAGTATCTATTTAGGTGTCGCTTCAGCTCCGCAAACGATGATTTGATCTGTATTCGTTTGTGTGACTATGCGATTTCGGCGATCATCGTGGGCTGGTATTTCTTCAGAGGTTAGTCAGACTTAACTGTTCTGATAATTAATTTCCCATCTTTTTTAACTTTTTACTTTTATCAACGTTAGTTTGATCACCGGTACACAGTTGCTGTTGACGGGTCGATGTTTCTGACGGGCACCGCGTACCTCATGGCATACCACTTGTAAAATCCGGGACAATATGGCGGATTTCACAGAACCGGTTTTCGCTGTTCTTTGAACTCATGCAGACCCTAAGTTAGTAGGGAGATTGGTGGGACATTGAACAACGGACACAGACGAGGGTAATGTGGCAAACAGCAGTTGGGGCAGCGGGAACCACATATCAGTTCATGTACAGCATAACTACGAACATTCGATGATGAACTTATGGAACAAACAAAACGATATACAGTGGAAGCAGAGCATGGAAGAGGCTCGTCAGGGCAGTCAGACTATTCGGGGGAAACAGCTGAACAGTTACGAATGAAATGAAACAGACCGAATGGACAGAACGGTTACAGACAAAAGATGGTCAGTAGGCGCGTACCGCGTCACAAAACGCCACAGTTCAAAGTGTGCACCATATCGCATACCGTCATGCCTACAGTGTCAGCGAACTGCACTTAAGTCAGATACAAGTGATTGGGGCCAATGGGGAACTATCTTGGACACGTCCTGGGCAGCATGACGTGGGACACGTGCTGAGTGGATCGACCTTGACCACGTGGCTCTTGATCAAATGGGTAGTGGCCTGATGTGCGCCTTGAACATCCACGCCCAACTCCAATCGCGACCGAATTCCCCCCTACAGGGTGTCTTCAGCCGCAATAACATCAAACATAAACAGCGGTGATTAGTGCAAGACGGAAGGAAGCAGTCTAGCCTCCGAGAAGGCTTCGACAGCCTAAGCGTGGCAAACGGGCCATTTTTTGCTCTGAACTAAGCAGTTTCTGGGTTAGGTACAGGTGGTTGGAATATTTAGGAGTGATGCTTTAGCCTGTGTATGTGTGTAGTCGTTAGACAAGCATGGGAGACGATCTTCCAGAATCAGAAATCGTTTCCAATGCTCGCCCATAGTGTGCGCTCAGAAATATCACATTACAGGGATTTGTTGGGTCTAGGTGGACGGTCACAAAAGTTTGCACGACAGCTTCTCTTTTTACTTTCAGTCCATCCGAAAGATACGACACTGCAACAGTTTTAATGATATGACCTTTCGTGGAACCCGCTAACATGCTAATGACCCAGCTATATGAATTCAGAAACAGCATATTTTCTATGCAGGCCTCTTGGTATTCAATCATGATATTGATCTACAGTCCGCTGAGCGTCGTATTGAGGTTCGCTTGAGGACAGATATGCGCTGTCCTTACAGGCTAATTAGAGTTTTGATGTTACTCCTAATGGGGTTCCGTAAGTACTCTGTTGAACCAATAAACACCCTGGGAGTTAGATTCGAACCACCAATCTCCTGTCAAAAGTGACACTGACAGTCTTTCGCTGTCCATCCGTTAGGTGCATGTATGACAAATCATACATCGCAGGTTGCTAAGTGTGAATTGAGGCGGCGTCCTGGATAGTTCAACTAGTTACCCGATTGGATGAAGGTTGCTGTTTTGATGATATTGTCTGTCTTTGCGTTCATGTGGACATTTGGATCTCTCACTTCCTACTAGGTCATTGTGTTAAAATTACGGCCTACGTATTCAGTGTTTTTTATCAGATGTCCATTTTTAGCTATTTGGATTACACATGACACCGTCGCAACATTGCCAAACGAGAAACCATATATTCGTTGAAAGCCCGTTTGTACTTGGCTCATTAGTGGCGGCCTTTTTGTCTGTTGCCGCTTGCCTCGCAGCTGTATCAGCCATACGGTCCGATGCCTGTAACACAACCAAAGAACTTTATCGGAAAATATGATACAGCAACGCATCCGGAACCATTTAATCGATGCAGACCACCGGTTCAACCGGTCTCAATCATTTAGTATCATTTATCGAATTCCAAGTAATCTGCGACGGCGTGATGTGGATCCCGTGTGATTGAAGGATAAGTGGCGCTATCTCCTGTGTAAGTGAAAGCTAATTATACTGCTGATCAGCCGCTCGTGGTCAAACGGTTAGTTCTCAACCACTAGCCGGAAGGTGGGGTGTTCGAACCTCTGAGTTTCGTGGAATGCACACTGTTGATGATTCCTAACAAGGGTGAAACAGCTGTACGGCGCTTCTTGACTTCTCAGCATAGATTGTCCTCTCTACTGAGTTACAAAATCTCCTTACATCACAGTTTGTAGAATGTCGTCCATAGTTGACGCCGGACGCGGCCGAATCGGTCTGACTACTGAGCCCAACACTGTGCTCAGAAGCGACTGACCCAACCGAACCGAATGAACTGCTTATCGACCAACCAGCCAAGTGCACACACCGCGCTCATCACACGAGTGTAACTCACTCTTTCTGTTCGATTTCTGAGCCTGCATTCAATCAGTCTATTTTTTGTGCTCTTTCATTAATCTGAAAACATAGAGCCAGTTGAGACATGCCAGAAACATGTTAACTGAACTCACTTTCCAAAATTAAAATACCTTCTCAAATACCCTTCAGCAAACGCAGAACCTCTCGAGGTTGTCAGAATGCGTCTTGTTATTCCGCTGCCTCCACTACCGTATATCTGTACGACATACATTTTCTTCATGAAACAACTTAAAACAGGCCGCAGCCGATTGTTGAAGGCCTGGCACTTGGAAGGCAGAGTATATGAGTTGCTTTCCATGTGGCTTCTCATTTCTAACTCCCGTTCTCGTTTATTAACAGAGTGGTGGCGTTGATGGATCTATTGTGGGATTTGCTGTTCTAGTTATGGAGCTATTGATTAAACCTATGTTCCCGCGTAGATAGCGTGATGCATTTGACTTGATCGACCGTGTTCCAGTTGATACGAACACTTTCCCAACCACAGGGTCAATAAATATTTTGGAGTTCATTGGTAAACAAGTATTCCAGGGTTCGATCACATCTTCCGTATAAATTTGCCCCACCGAAGGTTGTATTCATTCTGTTCGATGTCAACAAATTCGATGAATTTCCTGCACACTCCACCGTCTACGTGGTGGGTTTTTGAGTTTTTGTCGCCCGTTTCCTCAGGAGGCCGTTGAATCTCACTCATATTTATTGTTCGGCGGTGATAGAAAGCTTACCAGCAGGTCATATGGATTGTTCTGATGCTCATTTGTTCATCCGTGTTGTCCTTTTTGGTATATAACTGCCACACAGCCCAAATCAACCATGAGGGCTGATCAGTCGAAAAGCCCGGAGTTAGGTTTGAACCACGGACCTACCAGTTAGCAGCTTGCTCCTTGTTCATTTAACTATTTGGGGTTCTAGTTGGTCACTCAGGTAGATAATTTTGTTGCAAAGGTTTCCTTATCAGTTGAGGTGTCATTATCAGTGTGTAGTCGGATAGAAGTGCATCGCTTTATAAGCTGATTACAACGACCCAGCTACGCACTGATTATGTCAGGTCGATTGGGTACGTAACGTTTAAAACAAGATTTTACAGTCCAACCAACAACCCAAGCATCAACCACACTACTTGAGCTACTACTTATGCATAATTGAACTATATTGAGCCTTGATGTTTAGCTGAAGGTTGGCTACTAATAGCGCACCGGATTTCTAGATCTTGTTCAGTAATTGTCAGAACATCGCTGATTTGTTTGTGCAATCCAGTTCTGCTCAATTAAAATGCATTCCAGTTTTTTAATCTACGATCAATTGGGGGGAGTTTCCTTTTCCCAGTAAGATCTCGTTTCCCCCACGCCTCTGGAAGAGTTGCATGCGTGTGAATCAGGTTTCACCCACAACATTTCGTGCACCATATGACTTTCTAATTTCCCGATAGGTTAACGTAAAGTTAGGGGGTGTTTCTATCAGATCTTCGACACAACCAACTCATTCGGTTCCGTATTGATCTCATCCACGGATCGCTTGGAAATTAACTTCTCTGCACTGGTTCTGTACGCTTTAAACAGTTTGAGGCTGAGTTTAGTGTACATGAGCGTTGAACTCTGGCGTAAGTCATTGTGCAATTTTTGTAATTTGGCTTTCCGTCGATAGTATTGTTTCCTCCCCTGTATTGCCGCCATCCACTTCTGAAGAAAGTTGGACCCACCCTTCTGATGGACTAATGGGTGATATTTCTTTATCGCGAGGCGCTAGGCACTCAAGTATAAGCTAGCGAGATCTGGACAAGCCAAAGCTTATTACACTGGCCGGTCATTTTTAAATCTGGAGGGTTATTCAGAGGGCACACTTCCCTTCAAATTTAGAAGCAGGACCTCCCTGGAGTCAACATGAAAAAAGGACACTGACAGTAGCTGGTTCCAGTTCTACCAGGGGATCATGAGCTGCCGGTTTCGGATGTGTTCTTGTAGGCTTTGAACATGCATGGTTTTCAAGCCCAGAATGACTTCACTTTGTAGAACCGAATTTTCAAAACACACATGCAATGATCGCCATCTTAGTAAAATATTCATTCTTCTATCCAATGCTTCGAGACTATACCTGGGCACAAAGAAAACATTCCTCGCCGTTTTACTGTCGCAAAATATGTTTCTAGTGTTTACTTGCAGGTATGATTGACTGGTTTCCCGTACAGAAATACCCGTCAATAGTGGATAGCCCACCTGGAAGATTGCGCATATTTAGTGACGTGGGAGCTTGAAAAAGTCAGAACAGACAACTTCAAACACGTCACGATTTCATCGAGATATGCTAGTAACAACTTATCAGTATTCTGTGATGATAGCACTTCCGCTTCACCATCAGTCGCTCCGACCCAGTTCTCCCGATCTATGGGTACATCAGTACCTCTTCAGTACTCCAGTACTTCAATACCAATAGTTTCAGAGGGGGCGAATGCATTTAGAGTCTTATTTTATACCTTACCTTGGTGCCGGATTTATGTGCGTCCATGAATCTCACTGGCTGTCTTAGTTGAGGTTAGCATGCGTTTTTTTATTTGCTCCTACCACGCCTGCCGTGGTAGCATCCTGTTTAGGCAATGGCACATTGTTTTTATTTTCGCCAGCCTGTTAGCACTGTCAAGAAGAGATTGGACCTTACCGTGGTGCGACGGTTCTTGTACCTCCGCGATCCATTAAGCTATACTCGGGGGTGTTCGCGCGACACTCGCAAAGTCCCTCTTATCAGGTTGGTCAATGGTTAACGATCTGACGAACTGTCTCCTGGTCCTCCAGGTTGGGGGTTGGAATATGTGTGGCGACGTGTTCCGTAAAAACGGTAATGTAATTGCATTTCCAGCCAAACACCGCTGCCTTGCTGTCAGGCTTTTGAGTCAGGGGCTTTGTTCGAAGTCTCTAATCGTCCTCCTGTCTAGGTATGGGCGCTCTGGCAGTATCCCAGCCCACGTACAACCATGAATTGCACACATAAAAATAAACTCACGCCACACCGGCCGTCGCGTGGTGCCTTCAGCTGCATACAGCAGGGTGGGCAAGCGAAAACAGGCTACATCTGACGCCTCCTTTCTCTCTTTCACATACTTCCCCCTGTCCCGACGCCATTAATAACTCTCCTTGCAGGCCCAGACACCGTCCTGCATCGGTTTTGCAAGCAACATCTGCGCGTCATCCGGCGCCGACATTCTCAGGCATCACGAAATCAATCTTCAGGCCTCGACGCCCAGTCTTTCTGGTTGCCTTAAACGTCCGCACTATAAAGCAAGCAGGGCAGCCAGCTACTCGTGCTCTCACACTGGACTCTCTAGGCATTGATGTGTACTGTGTATCAGGAACAAGATGCAAGCACAGTGGTTGAGCTAACCGTCCCACCACTATCCACTCACTTCCGGCTGCGTACCTCTGGCGATCCAGAGACTGCGGCTGCAGGATGTGCAGGGGTTGGTATCGCTTTAAGTCATAGGGCGGAAGGATCCTCGCTTGACTAGATACCCGTTGATAATCGCCTCTGTGCGGTTCGTCTGGCAACGTCTGTAGAGGTGTCCCACAAGCGGAAAGTTGACCTATCTCTGCTTACTCTCCAACTGATTGCAGCTCTGACAACATCAGAGGCGCCCTGAATACCCTGTTGTGGCGAGCTAAAAGCTCAGATATCTTTGTGTTTGCCGGAGATGTGAGTGCACAAGTGGGCAGGCTTATCGCATCTGAGATTCACCTAGGTGGTAGACATGAAGTGGACTCGGTAGGTACGGACTGTGGTGAACGATCGCTTCAGCTGTGTGCTGACCTCAGACTGTTTTTACACAGTACCAACCTCCGAAATAGCCGAACTGTTCTGGCCACAGGGTGTCATCTAACAGCGTGCCGGCTACGAACTCAAATTGATCACATTGCCATCAGTTACCGGTGGTGCGTATCAATAACTTACTGTCACTCGTTTTGGAACACATTTGTGGATTCGGACCATGCGCTGATCGCTTTCCAAAGCCGCTTGAGGTGTGGACAAATCGGTTGGCTACTGAAAGACTGGCAGATCCGGGTGTTAGATGAATTTACCAGAATCGCCTTCCAGGCTCTCTTCGAACTGCTCCAACATCAGATGTGAATTCATACTTGGACGAGATCGTCACCTTTTTGCACAATGCTGGGAGTTTTGCCTGTGACACGGCGCTACCAGGCCCACTCAAGCACTGTATATCAGGCCGAACAGTGGCACTGCTTAAATCTCGGAGCACTATCCCAGCTGGTCCGAAAATTACATGACCCGATGAATTATCAGACGTCAAGTGAAAGTGAGCGTGCGAGCCGACCGTGAAATCGGGTGGAAATGGAAAGCTAAGGAAATGGAAGAGGCTCAAAAAGCCGTGAACGTCCGAAGATTATTTCAGTTGGTCCGTCCAACCGGTCACCGGAAACCACCTGTGAGCGAAACCATAAAGGATCAGAATGGAGCGACCATCTTGAATAAAGAAGAACGCCTCGACCGGTGGGCCGAATACTTCGAACAACGGTTATGGTGCTCACCAGCTTCCACTCATCTAGAGCCCACATCTGACGTAGAACTCCCTACGGCTCTGGACTCGAGTTTCTCTCTTATCATAGCTCATGAGCAATGCATATCCTTTACCGTTCCGGGGCATGAACTTCGTACATCTGACATGTGAGGCGTGTGTTACCACTACACCAGCGCACTCTGGACGCGGCTGAATTATCACGTCTGAAGAGGCGAGCATCTCGCGTTTGAGGGCCTGGCGACGTCCCAGTAAATGTCCCGGTTGTGTCGGTGGATTGACCCATCTCTCAAGACATCCCAGTCAGCTGGCGCCACGGACGCTTGAAACTCTGGTGGGAGATTTTTGATTAGTTGTGGGTGGTTTCGGGGTTTTGTAGAATTCTGTTCTTTTCTGGGCATTTGTTGCAGTGAAACGCCTCCAATTGAATTGACTTAGAATCCTTTGCGAACCTCACCCAACACCATTATCAGTTATCCTTATTCGGATGCTGTTGGAATATGTAGGCACCTTACTACTTGAATGCATTCTCCAGACCGTTTTTCCAGAAGTCTCCATCCATACTCCTTTTTCACTGTTTGCCACTGCTTCTTTTCCCAGGGACGCATGCCAGCCAAAGTGCCGGTCTCTGCTACTGGCGTACTGTCACCCATGGTGGTAGTGATGATGCATATGGATAATAACTCACTGGAAATATATATGTATAGTGCTAATATAATACCATACGGATAATGGTGAGCGACATCAACTAATTGGCCTGAATGACAAAGCCGGAAAAGTTTTCAGACTGGAAGATAGTCCTTTCACTAGCGTTGTCTGAGCTTTAGAATCCTAGGTTATGATCATACAGCTGCTCATATCATTCGTGAACAAGTGGGACGCAAGTTAAGGTTTCTTAGCTTGTGCTCACATCTCGAAAAAATTACTCGGAGCCAATCTCGTTCTGGTGCGTCAATTTTTCTAGGAGATCCTTTTTAACCTAAATCAAATGTGGTGGCACAAGTGCACAATTACAGAAAGCCCACGCTTTTTCTCCACAGCATTGCGGCAGGTGTTCCCACTATTTTTGCTTTAGTTATTAAATGAAGGATGGGCCATTTCCTCTCAAACCCATTATCCTTTTTTCGGGGTGAAATAACGACAAAGTCGCTGCGACAGGAAAATGGTTAATGCAAACAGCTCGTACATATTTGTGATGAGCATTTGTTGCCAGTTGCCGCCGATATTGTCCTATCTAATCATTCCTAGTGAAATACGAGACAAAAGTTGTGCAGCAATTCACATAAATGCACAAATTGCCAACTTTGATTCAGTCTTTTTCCACCAAACCCCCTGGTGAGTCACAACAAAGTTTTTTCGATGTAATATATGTACAAACTAATTAGGGATGGTGCCAGTTTGCTACGATCGGCTAACTGAAGTATTTATTGGGTATAGCCATGAGTAGGGTGCTGTACAATGAAGGTGATTTCGGATTTACAGACTTTTGGTATCACTTCGCACGCACTGCATCTCCTTTTTGGTTGAAATTCAGGGGCTCGATGCGAAATATGACATTCCATCAGCGTTCTCACGATTGTACACAATTGTGTACAATATTGTCTGAATTAACGTTTCTGATTTTTCCTCTAACATTTTCCAATCCTTGTGTTGTTTCCAGCGTCTCCTTGTTCTCCCGAACATGGACGATGTATCCATACCTCTACTGCTGTCTGATGTGACCGCTGGGGAGGTCAAATGACAGACTCCTGGTGATTTGATCTTCGTCCAGCCTGTTGGAAACCAGTGAATAATTCACAAAAGCGGCACGCGTTTAGCACCCAGTCACTTTTTCCGACCGACCGCCACATATGTGGTTTTGTCTTTCATATTGTCAGTGAGCTTTTTGTGCTATCTCAAGGAGCTTCATTTCCACCCACTCCAAGCGTCTTCTGCTGCACTTATCTACGAATGTGTCACGCTACAAGCTGCTGTACACCCTCAACCCTATTTACATATGATTTTCACTTTTGTTCGTATTATTTCTACTGTCATTCATTTAGTTGATGTTATTGCTGGAATCAATCCGCTGGTTTCCAGTCGCTTCTTCCCGCTTCCAACTTGAGATTGTAGTCCTTACACAGCCACGATTCTTGTGATACGCTCTAATGACCTTGGACACTTGCAGCATCGTAGGACATGACTTGCTTGTGATTTCGATCTGTTACGACGTATGACCCGATTTGATTCTCAACATGGTTTACATTTTGGAGCCTATTTGCATTCCGTCCTGTTTATGTTTTCGTCATGCACTACAACGAACTGTCATTTTTTGTGTTTCTTTCATTGATTCGATTTCCTCTCGTTATTGGTTCTCGGTGAGAACCAAGTTTGGTGGCTACATAACACCTAATGGTTCACATCTCCCGATCAACTGGTTGGGAAGTAACGCCTGATTCTGCAAGGAAAACGTTCAGATTCCACCAGCAGCACCACTGGCGGAGTAGGTCATTCACATTCCTCCGTGAGTGGAAATGTAGTCTGGAAGAACGTATCGCGAAATGCGCCTCACAGCCATGATGTCCTCGTGAGTCACATTTATGAACAGGGGTCTGCTAATAAATACCGCTAGCTGTTGACGAAGTACACTCATATGCAAACTAATTGGTGTTAACGAAACTGCTCATTTTCGGAAAAGTTTGGTAACAATCGGTAGATTTATTGCTGGGCAACGTTTCGCTTTTGACACAAAAGCTTCGTCAGGCCAAGTGACTAGGTTACGAGGTTGGTCGAGATTTAAGGCGGAAGGAGAACCAATCATCTAAGTCAAGCTAAATCTCTGTTGGGTGTCGGCCGAAGGATTTTG
>SJOL01008241.1:33620-57334 GCA_004794785.1 Opisthorchis felineus | reverse complement strand
GAGAGAGAGAGAGAGATCAGAAAGTTTTTGGCTAAACGAGGATTTCGTTTCTTCTTCCTTGATAGACTCACGGAAACTCAAACCGGACAAAAGAATGACAAGCTGACGTGAGTTATTCAGGAAGATCGAAAATCAAGAATGGAGTCTCGCCAGTGAGTGGTATTGGTTAGGTGATCTATTCGAACCCACGGTTGCCCATTAGTAGGGAACGTCACTTAGCACAGCGGCGTCTACCGCATCTGAATGCAGCACTGCTTGGGAACAATTGATGATCTGTGCAAGGCTGCAAAAGATGACCACCATTTTCATTAAGTCTTGAGGAATATTCAGCAACTGGACAAATCGCTCCTCTGATGCACTGAGACAATCTATCAGTGGATAGAGATCACCACTGATATAATATCTGAACTCCTCGTGCAGGATAGGAGAATGGCTCCTTCCCGTTAAAAAGCCTTTTTGCGGTTACTCATCGTACTGTACGTAGCAAGTACTGCAACCGGGATAATGATACCACGCGATGGCTGATGTGGCATGAAATAATTGGTGTTCGTACAGTTCGTGGTTGTATACAGGCTGAGATACTACCACAGCGCCCAAACCTAGACAGGAGGAGACTAAAGCCCTTGTCTTCAAAGCCTGGTCGCAAGTCAGCAGTGTCTGGAGTGAAACCATCAGACTAGCATAGCTTTTAACACATGCCAAACATTTTCAAACCAGCACCATGCAGGATCAGGAGACTGTAGTAGTCTATCCTCCATCCAGTGACCAACCAGGAACGGTAGATCTTGCGATCCTGGTCGTTGATTACCTACCAGTGAATGTAAAGCTTTCGGGCTATCGATACTCACAGCAGGCAGGACCGATGGTGAAAAGAGCTGATAAACCATCGTATCTTTGTAAGAAAGCGAAGACCTAAGAGTAGTGAAACAGGCTGAAAAGACTACGAAGGCTATTGTTAACTGTCACTCTGAGGCGAACTGACCATTATGAACGAAGTTTTGCTCATCTAGTACGGAACAAAGTACATAGTCCACATTGTTATGTCTCGCAAACTGCTGCATCATAATCTGAATTATTTACTGGGCAGTCTGGACTGAATAAATCCAAAGCAACAGTCGGGGTGAGACATTCTGATGTACTTATTAACATTGTGATGTGAGAGTTTTACAAATCTTGAGTTCTCGGAAAGTCTCAGTGATCTGACCAAGATAAACACGGAACCATAACAGCCAGTCCATACCAGCTACCCACGTGAGATCTCACGTGAAGGTATCAAGGCCTGCATCCGAAATTACAAGGGAATCTTGGAGCATTTTACAAAGTATATATATTCTGGTGCCACCCCACTGATTGATCAACGGATATGTTGTTGGAGTTACCCTGGTCATAGAACGAATTTCGAGTGCCATTCTGCAGTCGCTGTGTCACTTCTTAGGAGACAAAATAAGCATAAGCCCACTTCGCACCCAAATGAAACCAAATGAAAGGACAGTCCGCCGCATCAAATCATTGAGAAAGGCTTCCCCAAAAAAGACTTACGCGACCGATATCACACATTTCAGAAGCGCCTGTTGATCAACAGGTATGATGTACATAAATTTACGGGACAGACTCCTCAGCTAGTGTGGGCAGGAAACAACATTCGGTTCCCAAAAGATGCAAAATTACTCCGTATTCGGCCACCGAGAACAACAGTTCCTGAGCCTTAGCATCGTGCGGTTGAACAGAAAGACTACTCCCATAGCAAAGCGTTTAGTTCTCCGAAGTAAATTTTGGTTTCGCAACCATACTCCGAACTCAGGAATACGGGCCAAACTTTTCAGGCTATGGAGAGAACCTTATACAGTCGAACGGGTAGCCATTGGTTTCATCTGTCGTACGCGGATTAGAAATTAGTGGAATGTCCATAATAGTACAATTCAGTAAATTGAGACACTCAATCAAAAGCCAGTTACAGAAGTAAAGTTTGAGTCAGAAAAAAACAACAGAAAAAGCCCAAGAGCACCAGGGACGACACCATCATAGGGAGGGAAGGGGCACGAGTTAGGTGCCAGAGACGAGCGATAGACCAATTAGGAAGTTTGTGCACGGTGACAAAACGTTTAATCGTTTTGCTGTTCTTTTTGAAGCCCATCACTCTGTCGTTGTCATGGCGACAAGGCCCCGACGACAAATGCAAGGAAAGTTCCGATAAACTATCATTCGTCTAATTTTTTATATGATGCTACGTTTAGATGGTGCGTACTTGGATCCAAATACCAAACGTACTAAGCATTAGTGAGTGGCCTACTGGACACACGTGACTGGGGCCAGACCAACAAACCGAGGCGTACGACATTCTGAACTCCGTTAAAGCATAAGATGTAAGTAAAGGTATCACAATTGCTCGAACTCAAATTGTTCAATAAGAACGCAAGTGCACGTTCATCTTTTAGAAAGTCTGGACCTGCTAACCACATCACGTGGCCGATCTTTCCACTCTCACGTGATGAGTCTCAAAAGAGACCACGGTCATCGTGCAGCTGAGCTTGTCCATATTTTTCCTGTTGGTGAAGCCGAAAACACTGTATAGCTGTTTCATCCTTGGTAGGTATCATTAGCAGTGTACATCCCACGAAACTCAGAGTTTCGAACACGCGACTTTCCGGCCAGTGGTTGAACACTAAACCGTTTGGCCACGAGCGGCTGATCACTGGTGCGATTAGTTCTCACTCGCTATCTCACCGTAGATTTGCTATAACATTTGGTCGAGCGACAAGCTCAATGCGTGGTAATCATCGGGACTTTCGCAACCAAGCTTCCCTCCTAGTTCGGATTTCCTACTTGTGCGAACCGGTAGGCGGGCTCATTACCCGTTTATCGAAGGCCGAAAAATACAGAACAAAACATCATATTCGTCTATGTCTACCTGATCACTCTAAATAACGCCGCGTAAAGCTGAGGCATTCAGATGAACACAATTATTTATTCCTAGGATATAAATACATGTCTTTTGTTATAGGAAACACTAGTTGAGATAACTCAACCTTGACGCATTGATTTTTGGAAATTAGGCCACAAATAAGGTCACGATCACATATGGCCGATAACATTCCAACTATTTAACGAACATAAGGTTACACACAAATTCCATCAAGGCAAGCGAAGACCAAGTGTCAGCATTCCGTGAAACATACCAAATTTGGTAACCTGGATTTCGTTTTACCTTAGGCTTCAGCAGACGGGACAAACAATGAACTCCCTCGATGCCATTTGCTGCAAAATCGTGAATATATTCCATGGAGTTGTGGAAGAAATCACCAATAGCCAGAAAATCCTCAGGAAGAACTAACTTCCTATTGACTACAATAAACTCAAGAACTTCAATCAGCTGTGCCACTGTGTCATCCGGTGGCAGAGACTTAGAAAGTTTACCAGTTTCTCCTTGTGAACAAGAATACTGAGTCATACTTCAACGACAAACAACCTATATCAAAATCCGATCGGCTATCCGAGACATTTCTGTGGGTTTCATCCAGCCAAATTTTGATTGCTCTGTGCAGTCTCGATATGACGTACAGATTTAATATTTCCGTAAAAGAACGAACAGTTTCACACAGTAGACTGCTGGTATATGGGTTGACCAGGATGAAGCACGTTCAGTCTCAAACTGACCATCACTTGTGTTTGAACCAGTAGAACTTGAGCCACTATGAGGGCAACTGGGTCAAGTTCACCAGCGAACTGTCAACCTACCCTTCGTTAGCTGTTCTGTTTTCGTTGAACATATGTCGAGCAACGGCCACCGGTAAAAACACCTAGCTTACGGAACAAATGTCTGCGCTAAATTTGACCCACGTAATCACCAACCTAGGAAGCCAGCAAGTCCACACCATCGGATTTGTCCAACAAAATCCAACAGCCCATCGAATAACGTGTGAATGCCAACTGAGGTAGTGTGGCTAAATGGGAAGGCGAATAAAATTGGTTAAATGGCGGCGTAGGACGACTGTGGTCCCGTAGGGTGAGGCGATTGTCATCGAAAGTAAAGCCTTCAGTTGCGACGTTCCGAAACGTTGAGAGCCGTTAACACGGTGACACACCGACGATATGCTAGCCGGGGATTGTTGGTTGGCAAGATGCGACACGCCTTCTCTGGTTTCGAGCGCAATATATCGGTAGATGAGTTACTAGCATTTATTGTGACACAAAAGTTCAAGTTAATTCGTCTGAATGGCGGGGTCATCCGCACATTATTCTGGTGAAATCAAATTATGAGGCTGCTGTGGCTCAAAGTAGAAAAGTTCATTGTTCAAATAAGTAAGGAGACTGATGAGATCACGCAGAGAGAAAGACGCACTGCGTACCGGTGATGCATTGATATATCCTAGTACGTCTTCAACAAACGAATCTGGATGACATTTCCTTTTTTACAAAAGCCATTTCTAAGTTTGCTATGCCAGTGGCGAGATGCTGCCTTTAAGGAAGCGAAAGCATGACGGCGCTAAGGTCTATTAACTAGATGCAGACTCCCTTTGTTATCTGATGATATACTATTACCAGCAACATTACGAAATGCTGAACCGTGCTGTGATGGACAAGCACTTCGATGTGATTTCTGGCCAGGCATTTTTGCCTACTCATAAGTAGCTTCGACAATTAACTCGCAGTGTCGAGTCTCACTAGATGTGCTCGAAGCCTTTGAGTCCATTTCAAACGCGGTGATTGTAACAAGCCAGCATCCGTCTGAGTCGGTACACCTACACATCTGTAAATTCAAGTCAAGGCCCAACCGTAATGCTAACAGCAATGCTACGGATACAACAAGTTGTCGCTTGCGAGAGCAGGCACCAGACCGGCGACAGCCAACAATAAGGATGAAACAGTTATGCAGTGCTTCCCGGCTTATCAACACGGGCTAGCTTCACTTACATCAAGAAGTCTCCATCCAGCATTTCCAAACATCCTCACGCTACCAACAGCCAACACGTCCGACCTACGCTATCCTACGCTAACCGCTCTATTTAGAATTGCTGTACTTTTTAAGTTTTGAGTTACTAAGTCGGGAGTCGGAAATTTATGCGGAAATATCACTTAGACCGTGTTAACTACATAAAACATATATCCAAAACAAGTAATTCTGTGAGATTGCGGTGGCTTGCAAGCAAGGTATTTTCAGAGCAGTTTTTCAGCTACGAGCGAGAGTTCAGCTTTAGGAACGAAGGATCGATCGAAGAGCTTCAATATGATGGTGTCGGCATGGAACAATGGTGGTAGATATTTCCGAAGCAAAAATCGTGGTGAAAGTCACAATAGCTCAAGTGTTTCTTTTACCAAACAGTACGCAGATGATCTATTGAATTGTATCGCCGACCGCAATGACTCCACGCTAACCTGTCAATGCCTCATGAGGTAAGATCACTCGTTCAGGACATTATGCTGACTCAACGTTGCGATGGAACTTTACAGTGAACTGTCCAACTTAAAGTCATGCGCAATTCAATGATTTCTCACAAACGTATGGGAAGCTTAACGAAGAATTAGTTCAAATGACGAGAAACCAAGTACGAGCAACAAATAAAAACACACGTGTTATGATGCACCCCTTGAAAGGAATTCGATTAAGTCCCCAGTTTAAGGACTACCGTAGAAAACATGCGGTATAAAAATACATCTGTTCAGTGGTTCAGTAGCTCGACTATACCTGGAGGCTGCAACCACAGCAATTATGTTTCCAAACGAGTCCAAGAGTTGGGTTGACCAATAGATACCGCATGCAAACATCAATTCCTCATATTTAGGGGGGAGGGGGATGAAAAAAGTGGAGCTGACCGGTGCGCATCTCGGTTTTTGGCTAAAAGACACTTCGAGCAGTGCAGCAGTGAGAACACAGTCCCAGACCAGTGGGAGCCATTGAAACCTCGACTGATACCGAACTGACGCGCCGTAGATTATCGAAAGCGGTTCTTATTTCCCCGATTCAAAGGGTGCTTTCATCCTCAACCAAATCACCGAAAGTGACGCACCTACCCTGATAAACGAATTCTTCAACCACATATGCAAGTATTAGGTTCGCGTACAATCCCATCCATCCAGGTCCAAAGCACACACCGCATAGTGCAGCTGAGTTTTTTTTACCTTGTCCGATCCACGTACAGCCATACTCAACGCCTACACACACGGATGCCCTGAAAGTATCTCGATCCATTAAGCTCTAAAAACGGATAACGATTGCGCCATCTGCAAATCGATAAGAAATTCAAAGAGGACGAGGGATATTTCTGTTTGACACTGCTGCATGTGATGTGCTCAGATGGGAGTTTGTCGCAGACTCATTGGGCACGGGAATCGGCATATAACGCTTTTGGCTGCAACGTCGGTGCTTTGCAGACATCGTGATAATGTCCCACAACCAACAACCTGTAAATAAAAAAGACGAGCGATGCCGACCGTTAGACACTGGTGCTGGTCTAGTGGCAGCCAATGGGTGAAGATTTGACCTACGAATGTCCTATTCGAACGGAACCCAGCAAGATTTTCACGGATATATCGCTCCGAGAGTTCGACAAATCCGTGTATAGTGTCAGACCGAAGGTGACCTAATTCTGGCAGGTCGATCGAACCAGTTGATGGACTATGGCGAAAACCTTCTCCATTTCACGAGTTTTCGATATCTACCAGCACTCTCGGTCATTTCTAAGATTTCACCACTTGGCGTTTCAAGGATCTGCGCGTAACACCACTGTCGCTGACTGCCATTACAGATCATGTCATCATTCAGAGTGGCTGAGGCAGACAAAATCCAGTGGTTATTTGATCGTGTGGGAGGGACAGACAGAGTTTTAAATGTCGTGAGGGTAGCCTCTTTTAAGTGCTTCCAAGCATCATCCAAGGGCCTATTACTAGAATAGAGTCGGTTGCTTTTGGAAGGCCCTTGAGTTGGTTGACGAAAACCGCTGAGCTACTGTAGGTCCCCAGTGGTAGACTGACATGCCGATTTACGGAGTGCTGAAGTAGAAAAAAATCCCAGACATACACGCAGTATTGTATGGCCGGAATCGAGTTGCGGTAATAACGAAATGTACCGGGAGCCAAAAGCCACATGATCCAAATGACTAGGATTGATTTGTGGTTAGTGGCCTTCAGTGTGCAAGTTGGTGTTGGTTAGAAATAGATCAGCATATAGCCAAAGAAGCCAGTCCCAGTTTTCTTGGATGAGGGAGCTTGACCAGAGTGCTGAAGTAAGACTATCAGGTGTGGGGTGGAAAACGAGATCAATGGACAATGGGTACTGAAACCTAAAGATATTTTGCAATCTCCAGGCCAAGGCACAAATTTGCTACCCGAAACTGAAACTTCGACCCCCAAGTCACTAGGAGATGGTAGGGTTTTAATGAAGTGCACTCAATTTCAAATTACATTGGCGTTCACGAGAGACTCGGTTGAACCTCTTGTCTGCTCATTCCAGGTAGGATACGATATTGCTTGTCTATCTCCTATTCTGCTAAACAGCCATTTTGCACGGATCACGAGAATCCGTTTATTAGAACCTACAGTAGGTACCATGAGTTTGAACAACGTTTGCCAAAAGCTCTTTGATTATTGCACCGAATGTTTTACTTAGCTCA
Organism: Opisthorchis felineus; assembly: GCA_004794785.1. Lineage (NCBI taxonomy): Eukaryota > Metazoa > Platyhelminthes > Trematoda > Opisthorchiida > Opisthorchiidae > Opisthorchis > Opisthorchis felineus. The sequence goes on along the minus strand of SJOL01008241.1, from coordinate 49,727 downwards.
TTCGAAAAAACTGTTCAGGTTTCAGGGCCCATTGAAATCCTCAAATCGCGAAATTCAATATTACTATCTGTAGCAACCAAGTTGGTAGAGGTTGGGTGTAAAAGTTGGACCGTCCAATGAGTTTTAAACCCAAAGTTTCTGAGCTTATCTATGGGTATGGGGTCCATGTAACCAGACTCGCCAACAAGTAACACCTGTGCGCGAATGAAGATTGCACAAAAAGTCCCTAAGACGGGCAAAAAGGTATAAAAAAAAGATCTTGTTGGACAGGTAGTAATAAAAAGCCTTTTGAAACCCACTTTTTGGAAAATAAATCACATTTTAACTGTAAAATATGCAATCACTGCAAGCTCCTACACGTTACACGTTCGAAACACATTGAAACCATCGATTGAGGTGACTATCAAAAGTCCGGGAATCTGTGGATGCCAGTGAGCCTCTTTAATCTCCGTTTGGCCGCAATGGATGAACAAGAGTTGCACCGGTAAGTTTGCAGTTTCGTCACCCTTTGCCAGTGCATCGTCCATAGGCTGGTCGGCCTGCTCCAAAGTGTTGTCCCAAATGGTTACTTGATCATCCTCGCTAGTAGCAACAAACACTCCAGCATCGTTCGGATGCCACTCAACAGAGGTTATGGGTTTCGTGTGATACTGAGAAACAAGTAAACAGAAAAGAGCGAAGTAGGGCGGAAGTTCAAGGGGGAATTCTATGAAATGTCAGGCGTCGGGGTAAACATAATTCACACCGGAACACAAAGGTCTGTGAGTAGCTCTTAAAAACTTAAGTATTAGTTTTCTAAAAAGCAGAAAATGAGTAGGCAATTTAAATTAAATTCTTGGAATACGGTACTGGTTCTAGAACAGAACAAAAACCCTTAGTTTGGAAACCAGTAGTAACTGGTGTGATTCACATCGCTGAACGGCTCCTTTCAGATTACACAGAAAGATCTGGCTTCTATCGGAATGTTTTGAAGTTTGTGTCGAGAAACGAACAATGCGGAGCTGTGCAAGAAAGAGGTACACACACACTTGTGAACCTCATTAACCAAGCAATACTATATTCCATTGATCGATCGATAAGGCACACAGATTATGACTAAATGAAGAATTAGAGATGCTAATCTCTTACACAGTAGCATTTAGAGTACACAGAACACGTCCTTATTTGAACAGTCACGGAGAAGTGAGAACGTACATCATAAACATGAGTGTAAGCAGGAATTTTGCTTGGTTTCCCTCCGGGCGCATAGCGTTTGTGGACGAGTCTTAGATCCCATACTCGAAGAGCACCATCATCCCCTCCGGTAAGCAGACTAGTCGACTGAAGACGATTCCATGAAAGAACGTTCACATCAGCTGTATGCGCGTCCGGTACGGTCAGCATGCTCCCGGCGCTCGGTGGACTGCGTGTATCCCAAACGCGAATACTCCGATCCGATGACACCGATATAAACACAGTGGGCTCGGTAATTGACCACTGAATATCTTCAACAGATCCGGTGTGTCCTGTGTAGGCCTTTTTTCCTAAAGACCAGCCGGTCGTCTGGGAAAAAAATTAACAGCAACATGATTTAAATAAACTATGGAGTGCAGGTAGACCAAGTAATTTTACACCGGCTTGGAAGCTAATCAGACTGACCCGTCGTTCATTTAAAAGTTTTGACATCTGTAATGGGGTGGGCGGACCTACTTGCAAGTGCAGAAAGACCCTAACGACCATGCATGAAAGAGCACTGGTTACCAGATATCTAGTGTTTCTATATAGTCCGAAAGCTATGTTAGCTCTGGTGGAAGTGTAACAGATCAAGTAGGCGGACGAAGCATAACGAACATTACTACTAGGATAATAATCGTGTTACGCTCAGTCGGTTACGCTCGCCATCGAGTTGTTCGTGGACGCACTCAATGGTCAGCTTACCACGCAGTTGCTGACAATCTGCTGCCAACGTTGTGTTAACCAGTTTGTGCTATTTGCACTACCAAAGAGTACATGATTGCGCTCCAAATGTCGTGTACACCACTGAATTAAAGTTGCATGATAAAGCATCCGTGGACGAACAGTCCCAAGGCCTTTGGTAACCTCATCTAACTTGCGGAGGATGACAAACGTTGGAGGACTTTATCCAGCACTACAAACTAAAGTGGCCCGGTCATGCCGCTGTGGTCGACTGGGAAAAGTTCTGATTTCCGTTCCGAATTCAGAGTGGCTAACAAGATGACAATGTGACTGGATGCTGCCGGTGTGATCTGACTTCCATAAAATGTCCCGCCTGTGTTTCGACTGCGAATCAACTTCGCCGACACTGGTTCATACGTCATTTCTTCGCTCCACATCTTAGTGTTGGTTCCACTATTTAGTGGAACTACTTGTACGGTATTACGACTGTTCTTACCAGATTCCGTGTAACGCGGTCATTTCATTTCATCCAGAATCATCTAATTGTGTGTTTGACTGGATTGCTATAAGGCAAGCTTAGCCTCAACCTACACTTTTGCATTCGTGATGTTGGGGAATAATGAACGGTAGAGTTTAGCTTGGAAGTTTATAAAGTGGCAACAAATCTGAGGCCAACAGCCTAGGATCCGTAAGTTGGTATCAGCATCCTCATCGTCAGATCGAAACCGTACAAAGGTAGTACACTGCTCCGAGATCCCACATCTCCATCACATTCAATGAATTTTACCCACATCCCCTAGTAGATGTAGTCATCCATGCAGTGCCTATATTTGTTCAAACGTAGGATTGCGAGCCTGGTTTCCTTAAGCGATCATGGATGAAACATAAGACAAAGCTGTTCAGAGGCTAACAGTGAAAGGTACCGAGGCGTCTGAAGTACCCGTCTGCAATTCCTGAAACCAGCTATAAAATTATCAAAAGTTTCCCATCAACCGATATTCCGGTTAAAATAATTGTTGTATTTTCAATAAGGTCTATTTCTCCCCCCGTGTAGTTGTTGTAACAGTGATACATGTGATACAGTTTTTCTGTTTGCTGCTCATCAGTAGTTTCTATTCCCTTGGAAAAGTTTGTTCTGATGGGCAAGACTTTGACGCAAGGACGACCTCGTAAGGCACACTGAAAGACATGCACCAAGTGAAGCAGGTCATGAACCTATGAGGTGAATCAAAATTCCCTAGAAAATGGGGATGCATACCTGTGGTACCCAGTGGTAAATGACTCCATCACAATCACCGGAAGCGAGATGACCAGTAGCTAAAGGGTGAGGACTCCAATCCAAAGCGAAACCTTCACTTTTATGGCGCTTGTTGGTAAATAATGGAACAGGAGTCTCGTTGAACCGAACATACTCGCTCATGATAGCTGAATCGTTCACAGCAGTAAGGGGACGAGTAAGGTCCCAGATGAAAACCTGGGTGGAAAGAAAAACGGATACGCAATGAATCAAGGGGATACAAACGGTGTATTATAGTGCTAAGATTGAGAGAAATTAGCTGAAGACTAAGCATTTGAAATAAAGGTAAAAAGCAAGATTTGGCAGCAAGTTACCTTCACAAACAGCTGTCACCATGGACGTGACCAATAGTACAAGTCCAATACTTTATAACTGGTCATACACAAGAAATTCGCTTGCATTATGTGGCCCGAGCATAGAGGAAAAGTGGACTATTCACCAGGAAAGCCTGTCGGTGTTTCTTCAGTGATGGCTAAAAATTATTTCGATAGAAGTAACGTTTAAGCCGAAACAACCAGGCTTCTGGTTGTGCGAAAATAAGCACGGCAGTTCTTCTCAGGGAGACGACCTCGAAGGGAATCAAACTATCACCTTAATGAGATATGAGAGGTGACTAGAAAACCGAATGACATTTCACAGACACAAACTTCAGGATGGTGTCGCCGATTCGAAGGGTTGTATATCATATTAAGCCATATCGAACCTAGTTGATACAAGTCCGCTGATGTGGTGACGGTGTTTCAACCATGCTTGGGGCGCCAAAAGTGACGATCGAATTGTGAACTGGGAGCTAAAACATACGTTATTTCCGTTGCGACATTCCTTCAGAGGAACACAAAGCATCCCCCCAAGGTTCAGAGTGGGGGAGATTGTAAAACAAAAAAGCTCCATGCAGCCACAGTTGTCTTGCAGGATCTCCCACCCAGTTTAGAACGAACAAGATTTCCTAGAACCAGGCACTTCGCAAAAAGTTGAATGACTGGGTTTCGTGCACTCCACGAAACACAGTAAAACAGTTGCTGTTTCATCGTACTGGAGAAACTGGTCGCTGATCTGTGATGAGAGCGAATGTTTGCTACATACCTAACATACTCTTAGACCTACACCTACCAATTCTGCGTTTGCCGTGGAAATCAATATATCATAGAACGATAGACCTGTCAAATAGTGATAGCAAAGGAATAGGGCTCACTTTCGCTTCCTCTGACCAGGATGCAGCCAGATATCGGCCGTTGTACTGAAACGCTCGCACTCGATTCACAGTGCCTCTGTGCCGAATTTTCGCAGCTTCGAGTTCAGGTTGGGAATCCAAATCGTCGTCAGATGAACTACTTTCATCTGAGTCATCTGACTTGTCGGCTGAATCATCTTCAGGGGTTACCTAAGGGAAGGAAAATTACCGCCGTCAATCACGGTTTTATAGCGCAACTGAAGGTAGAGTTGGGAAGGCATGGTTTCAAAGCTAAGTATGCAAGAACTAATTCGTAGGGGTGCCCATTCTATGAAGACCCGATTTATATAAATGTTAATCAAAAAGCGAAATTTCAGCTCACGTTATTCGTTTGAATAGTTCTCATCACGTTCTGGCATAGTTATTCTGATTTGTTCACACCAAAGCAGGGAATCGCTCATTTAGAACTCAGAGGCCGGGTCGGGATTTGAACCTCAAAAGAGCGTACATCCAAGAGCGAATCAAACTGATTCAAACATTTTTGAGTTAGGAGGGGCACTGTGCCCCTTAGAGTGAGGTTTTTGGAAAGGGCGCGGCTGCTCGCACGTACAAACTTCCATTACAAGTGAAGAGGGGAGCTAAATAATGGTCATGCGCCTGGTCGAGGCTACTGCACACGCTAATCACTAATATTGACTCCACACAAACACTGCCGGGAGGATTCTATTTCGGGCGTTGACATTCCATCAGCAACGATCAGGACTGTATATGCCCGTCCGACATACCTAAGTTTGAGGTAGCACCACCAAGGTACATTCGAAGTATAAAAAAGTGACAGAAGTTCACAAAATCACATAAGTCAAACAGCATCCTAGCTGACTCTTGGGACCCTAAGCAACACGAGCATGTGCGCTTACATTATAATTTTTGACACTGGTTCAGTGATCGCTGTCGTCCGAACGAATCGAAAGCAGCCTTTTCCAAAACACAATGGCTAGCAGTGATTGCGTCACAATAATACAGGAAAGCGAGTAGCTCTACATCAGACGGCTTTGGTATCATTAAAATCCTGGTGATCCAACGTTATCAGGTATCACAACAACAGAAGGTGAGAGTTTCTATCAAAAAGAGGAATTTAAGCACCAGTGACGAAGTGGTTTGTGGAAACGCCGAAAAATATGCGACGTTATGGCATCCATTTTACTCAGTATCGAGGCATTTTTAAGGTGGCGCGGATATTCAGTATCCTCTGGATGACCATCTGTAGAATTCCCAGCCAAACGAATGATTCACCAACTGAAGGTCCGTAGTCACCTTTTATTGACGACTGGCATAGTCCAAAACGAAAACACAGGGTCTGAATGCAACGGTCGAACAAGCGGGGTCGCATTTTGGCCAAAATATATTTCTAAAACGTTTGCCTTCTATCAGAGTGTTCCTAGTGGGACAAAAATCGACCGAACACACTTCAAGGCAGTACGACAGCGTGTTGCGCAGATTCCTGCTCCCTCAGTAGCACTCCAAACAGCAACGCCCGACAACGACTCGAAGTTGCGAGCATTGAGGAACAGCATTGCATTTGGGAGAACGCAAAAACATGTTCAGCACACTTACTAATTGCGAAGAGACAAAGACCGCCGTATATCGTGTTACCATGTTGTCTCCATTTCTACAGGGCAACGCGACATGGAACGCATTTCAGCGCCATTTCCGATTCCTGAACCAATTTCACACACATAGTCAAGACCACTAGAATGACAGTGTGCATCGACTGACGCATTTTATATGTTTAATCACTTCTAGTTGTGAAAAGAAACGCCCGAATCCTAAGTTTTTCAACAGTAATTTTGCAACAGCCTTAGCCTTATGGTTTTCGTGTAAATGGACTAACGTGTTATCAGAGCTAACTTTGTTCACCCTGACATCACAAGTGATACTGTGCAAATCAATGAGGGATCACCATAACCTGTGACTGTGTAATAAAAAAATTGATAGTGGCTAGAACGCTTCTTTTCAAACTAGCTTATAAGCAAAATAATTATTTCGCGTTGCAACATGAAGAGAACATCAGTAGTAAATTGGTTCAGAGACCGTACATAGCAAGCACATTATGTCTTTTTGATGCTCGGAAGTCGTTGTTGGACAAGGGCGCTGTGGTTTGTTCACTGAGCTGGGCAAGATCGCTAGCGTCATCAGCTCTGGTGTTGAAAAGAAGCCAGGCTGTTGACAAAGTTTTTGCTACTTGTGTACAATCAGCCGAACAACGAGGTTCGAAAAAAAGTTTTTCAACCGACAAGCTAATGGGTCGGGCAGTAGGGCAAACGTGTACAAGAGAGACAGGCCAAATGTACAGTTAATGGATGGTCTAGTGTAAATTGCAGGAAACTCTGGCAGAGCCATGCTATCTTCCCACTTCCCCACCTAAACCTGTGTGGACACGGACAAAGCGGTCAGCCGATTGCAGCTTCTCAAGTTACGGACACTTTAGCACATCTTAACAAGATTACCAACCCGTGTTAAGAGACAGGATTCATCGTGGTGCGATGGTTTGCGTAACTCAGTGAACCACTGTGCTGTATTCCAGTGAGTTGCACTGCCCAGATAGGCATCGTCTGTTGAAGATCGTGTAGCAGAAACCGGGGACAAATGAGGTTCAGACTTGTACGTGTAAGGATTAAACTTCATTTTACCGACCGGCACAAATTACGGGTCAACGTGAGCCACCCGCAAAAAGTGCTTCAAACTCTCCGATGAGATCACAGCTAGCATATCACCAAGTTACCAATTCTCTGAGTTCACTCGGTCTCCATCGATGAGTCGCGGCTCCATCTAAAAACGTCCATACAACACGCCACCGAAGTGAACTCTGGATTTACATGTGGGCGCCACAGAGACTGAATCTCCGAAAGGACCATCCATCTCTCTTAGCAAGCCGCCAGGTACGCATGAGTGACGCTTCCAATCTGGGACTGTTCAGTCCCAAAAAACCATGGGGTTACTGGTCGGAAACGACTTCTAGCATGGGAGAACTGTAAATGCTGGTAATTGTTCTCATCTTTTTCGACTGACCCGTAGTGCTTCAGACCAAAGGTAAGGTCAGGAAAGTAATCTTCGAGACGCTGACAGTTAATTGACAAAGGGCTGCGGGAGAAAGCTAAGGAAATGGGCTGAACATTTCCGCTCGCTGCTCAATCGTCCATTCAAGCACTAAATATCCACCACATACACCACAACTTGCACGACATACGCCGTCAATTGCGATGTCCCTATCCAAGGTGAACGAAGCGGGATGATCAAGCCACTAAAGAACAAGAAGTTCGCAAATGAAGATACTATTCCCGTATGAACCTACAAAGACTGCCGACAGTCCTTGAAACTCTGCACAAGCTTTCCTGCTAAACATGGGAAGCCAAAGTGTACCTGGTGGATTGGGGTACCTCTATACTGCCAACAATACCCATAAGGGCGATAGAACGGCTTGTGAGAGCTACCAGTATCAGCCTGAGAGATACCGCAACCAAAATCTTTGCTGCTGATAATATCATCCTCTCAAGTAAAGATCCGGCAGAAATACAGTTTAGCCTCGATCGTATCGGCCATTACGCTTCGCTGTTTGGACCAGACGTAAGTCGTGAAAACACGGATTTTTCACCAAAAGCACGGGTATCTAGTCTAGTCCACTTAGTGTTGACTGAGAGCCCATAAACCAAGTCTGTGTCCAAGTCTGTGGGTCCCATCATCCTCCAAGATGATCAAGCCCAGAAAACATAGGCACTCGTATCGACGACAGAAGGTTATGCAGCTTCACATCGCTCTATGGAAACACTAGAAAATCAGTCTTCAGACGAAGCACCATCCGAACCACACTGTGAGAGATCTGATTCTTTCAGTCTGTCCACTCCCGAAGACTCCAAGTATTTGACCACATGTGCTTGAGGAGAACACTCAAATGAAACGACAGTATTCAATTACGGCTACTTCCAGATTATAAACAAAGACCATACATTTACCTTCCGCCCACCAGATGCCTCTGATCATGGGACCTACTGGGATTTCGACTACAAAGAGAATAACATATAGTGCACGTTGGACAGTCCTTTAGTACCACGCTGAGTTGCTTATGCACGAGGAATTTTGGTTTGGAATATTTTGCTCATTTGCAGATAGCTACCAAGCGAAGTCAACTGTGGTTTAAAATCAATGTGCACGGTTTTCAGAAACATGGGAACAAATCAAAGCCAGATGACTAATTAAGAGAGCGGTAATGGAGACCGACTTTGCGCTGAATCTTACTGTGGTGTTTCAGGGCATGAGATCTTGAGATGAAAATCAAGGACAGGCATGTAATCGAGGTGAACAGCAATCAGGAACACGAGTGCCCATGGGGTAGAGGGCACACATACCAAAGACCGGCTGCGCTGGTTAGACCGTGCTAAACACATGGGATTGAATCACATTCCAGAACAATTGCTATATGGGCAGTTTAAAAATTGGATGCGTGGCTTTAGGATTTAGATGAGGTTAAAAAATATTAACTTTGGTTTTAGATCATGGAGGAATATGGATCTTGACGACGGCGCCTGACGGAGGGTCATACATGCAGGCGTAGCGCATTCTGAGATTCAGCGTGTCTCAATACCCAAATACAAAAGACCCACTCGTAAGCGACTGGCAACGAACATAAAATGAAGTTGTCTAACGGATGGACGTGTCTGAATGGGTAGAGGGGAGCCTAGGGAAACCAGAGTTAACATGCTGTATCAGGTGAGATAGCTCCGTGTTTAAGGCGCAAACTTACTGAACGGAAGATTCGAACCTAACCTCGGCGTTTCGACTGCTTCTGTCTAGGCTTGGGCAACCTGGCAGTATCCCAGCCCTCATGCTTTCTTCCGGTGGCATGGCATCCAAGCACCGAAGGGGTACCAGAGGTGAACGTTTGCATTATTATTATTATTATTATTATTATTATCGGGCGAGAACCGCGCCCACACCTACTTCTCATTTATCACAACTCAAGTGGTTCGTCTTGAGCAATCCCCAAACAGATGCAGTTGTATGATAGCGTTACGGAAGCGCGGTACTGCACTGAAGAGTAATCGAGTTGACGGATAACGCTAGCACCTCAATCTTTCATTCGGCACTGGTGTTCACTGCAATGCCATTGTGTCTAGATCGACTCACGTCCCTCAGCATACATCTACAAGTTCTACGCGACATTGTTCCCTCGGGTTAAGGTGAGACTCACAGACCCGGCTCCGGAAAAACCGTTTGCGTTAACAAAAATAAACACAAAGTACAGCATCCTAGATCACATGTCTTCCAAGCCAAAAAACAATACAATGAAAATAGCTCTAGATACAGTTGAATGAAGCATAAAACAAACGATCATCGCTTGGGGTTGGAGAGAAAGACGATAAGTCCAACCTAGAAGTGCTAATCATTAAAAAAGCCGTCTGGCGACACCTCGCAGAACCGAAAGTATCCTAAGCTTGAGCCTGAGACAGCAGATGAGAACAAAACTATGCAGGTGAATACGGGTAAAAAAGCCATCGTGAACAAGAAAGGATAACTTACCTTCCTCTGAAAGGGTTTCATATTGCTCATACGTAAAACGACAAGGGCATCACCCATTCCCGGTGCTGCTTGAGTGCCAGCCAGTAGGGATGCACTTATTTCCGGTCCATTGACTTCCACCTCTCTGCCTGAACCCAAATTATCCAGTAAAATATCGAAGCTGAGACTGGCGTACTCTAGCTGAAGATCGTAAAACAACCGATAAGAAGACCTGTCCATGACAAGCTGCTCATCTTCCATTAGTGGTCTCGATCGACCAGGGATATAAGCTTCTGGTGCGATGTCCTCCGAAACTTCCATGTTTTCCTCAGTTACATCACTTGACATATCAAATTCCTTCGCTTTCTTTTTCTTTTTGTTAGCGGTCCTTTCCACCTCCTCGGCCTTGCTGTTTTGTGCAGAACAGCTCTCCTCGGCCGAAATGTCATCCATTTAAGCCGAAATGTTCGGTTACGTACAGGACACAATTAATGGCAACTACAGTAAGAGCTGTAGATATAAGGAAAGAGTTATTAACGAGACTCAAGTTGAGTACAATATTGGGAGGATTGCTTCAAAAACGAACAAATCCATTTTGTTAACAATTTACCTTGTAGACTGAAACCTTGTTTTCGCCATTTCAGCCTTTCATTGATATCCTACTAGACTGCTCTCTCTTTTACATTCTGGTTCATTCGAATTCATATCGCGGAACGGTTCAGCTGTTACCAGTATATCTTCATGTCTCCTCGATTCCGGTGTAACTGGCAAGTCTGATCGATATACCAGTAGAGACCATAACAACTGGCGACGAAAACCCCACACCAACCCAAGCATGTCAATTTCAGCTAAGGATTTGAAAGCAATCCTTCAATAGCAACAAACACAGTTCGAACAATCTCAATTGTGGCTTATTCAGTCTCTTACTCAAGTTATCAGTCTTCCATTTCAAAGTGACCGTTCATTGTCCTTTGCCGATTCCGTCGTAGCAACTGTTACCGAATTTTTCACAAACCAGCATCAATTCTCACATTCGATTCATGGTACAACTGTCGGGAAGATACTTTCCAGAATGAGTTTACTGACGAAGATGATGCGTGGAAATCCCGTCTCTGTATCCGAAAACTTGGGAACCTCGAGCATGACTGGTTCAGGAATTTTATTCTCCAAACATCCCAAGGATTCAAGCTTTGCATAAACCGTGGAACAACTCCAAGAAATTCTCGGTGAGCAGCATCTACTTTTTAATGTACGATACAATTGTCTCAAATTGGTCAAGTGCAACGCCCACGATTACGTCAGTTTTGCCGGTGTCGTCAACCGTAAAAGTGAAAAACTCCAATCGCAGTCAGTCACTTACAGAGGATCAGTTCTTGTCTAATTTTCATGGTTGGTCTTCAGTTTCCGCATGAATAAGATATTCACACTCGATTATTTTCCAAGTACGAGAAGGGCGCTACCGTGAAAGTACTCATCATCGAATGTCAACGGTTGCGTAATCTTAAACAAGATACTGCAATGGTACGGCAAACGTGACGACCTACTATTCCAGTGGTGTCATGGCACTGAAGCGAACCACTGCTGCATATGAGAAAAACCAACAACATCGTGTTGGTCCTGTGGTAAGTAGCATTATGCACGTTTTTGTCCACTCAAGACGTATCATCGGGGGAGCTACAAAAAAGATTTCTGCCCTATCCAAAACCCAAAAAGAGCGTCAGCAGTTCAATCAGCAACACAGTCAGAAAGTAGCCGTACAAGAAATGTCTGTAGTCCAAATCTGTTTGCAGCATTCCAAGTTCAACTTGAGTCCCGAAGGAAATACCTCACAATTTTCATCAACAACATCCCAATGCGTCTGCAGCTCGACACGTTGATCTTACGTTCCAGATGGGAGTTGATAGGAAAACCTGTTGTGTCATTCACGAATCATTAGGACCAAAGGGCATTTGGCAGTACCATACTACTGACTGGCAAGTTAGCATGTAATGTATCCTTCAACAATGTGCATTTCTCAGGAAATCTCACTGACTGCCCTAATCTGAACACTCTTGGACTTGATTAGATTGAGAAACTTGATGTGTTCAAGGTACCTTTACCACCTGTGTGCAGTGCCTTGCAATTCTCATGTTCCTCAGACATTTTAAAACACTACTAACACACTCAAGACAAAATTCGAAAATTGCGGACTATCAAATCGGCCATGTCTCCGACACCGACAGCTCGTTCCGGGCCCACAGCGAACACAAAAATAGCCTAATTTGACGTGGATGCAAGTGTTTTTGTGCGAGACTTTCGACCAAGATACGTCCCCTGGAACCAAGGCCAAGTCTTACGAAAACGCGGGGGCGTAATGTATGACGTCTCTGTTAACCCAGACATCTGGACGCAACAATAAATTAACTCCGTCCACGCCATCTCTCGGAGCCACCAACGTGCCACAGCAACATACCGCTCGACATAATCCTCGTCACTTTTGAACTCACGGCGATCACGCCTGATGCGAGGAAGCCGGAGGTGACACAGAAGGTGTCAGCCGGGGAACCAAATCTCCCAAGAAGATGGACAGATCGACGCCGACGTCAAACGACTCCTTTCCAAACTGACCCTAGAAAGGCCCGCTATTGAGTTTTTCCCTCAAGGGGTTTTTGGGAACATCAGTATCCCCAAAAACCATTACTTTTCGAGTCATTGACGATTTATTTTCTGAAGATTGAATTTTTAGATTCCATACCTTTTCCTCCATAATGCGCCTTTTTCCGAAAGGACCACGCTTCTTTCCTATCGGTCAGTGCCGTTTTGTGCTTCGCTTTTGGTTGAGGCAGTAAAAGCTCCGCTCCGATGGTCTGTTTCCTCTTCTCTCTGCGATAGGATTGGTTGGGCTCACATCAAAGCTGGGAAGTTGTGCGCTCGTTCTCAAGTCGCGTATGGTCGTTGATCGTAACCGTTCAGATACATAACACTAACGTTGTCCCTGACGGAAACGGAAAAGCAATACCTCACATAGCTGGATCCATAACAATTACCGAGCACAATTACGGCCAGATCGAAAAAGCTAGGCGATAATCTTCGCCGTTAAGGAGTTCCATAAAGTGCTCTATGGATGTCATTTTACACCCATCACTGACCATAAGCAGCTTTTCGGATAGATGAAAGGCATCCCTTTTTACACAGCCAACCGTTTGCAACGCTGGGCTACAATGCTCTTGGGCTACCACTTCTCCATCAAATACCAGTCAACTGATGCTATTGGCCAAGCTGATTGATTATCAAGACTCATGGATTTTCAGCGTCAACAACCCGAAGATACCGTTGTCGCCTCAATAACACTGGATCTAGAAAGTAACGCGATGCTTGCTACTACAATCCGTACACTTCCGATTACATCAGAAGGTAATCCATTTCCACCGCACAGTGGCCTCCAGTGTCCTGATAAACAACTTCAACCGTTCTACCAACACCCATCCTCACTTTCCGAAGTAGATGGTCGCATACTCTTCGCAAAGGTTACTGTACCCCCGGAATTACAGAGCAATGTCCCTAAACAATTTCATTTTGGACATCCCGGTATTAAACGCATGAAGGCGCCAACACGTAGTTATGTCTACTGGCCCAGCATGGATAGGCAGTTAGAAGAACTTGTACGCAAGTGCTCAAAATGCCAAATATTTGCAAAATCCCCTCGGAAAACAGAATTATTTTCATGGCCTGTTCCAGAAACTCCACGCTCACGACTTCATGTTGACTTTGCGGGACCAATCAATGGCCAACAATATCTGACCATAGTAGATGCTTGCAGTAAATTGCCAGAAGTATCTAGCATAAACCGTGCTACTGCTTGTGCTACCATTTCGAAACCATAGAATCTGTTTAGCCATTTTGGAGTTCTGATTTCAGTCGCTGACAACGGCAGTGCATTCACGTCGACTGAATTATCTGCTTTCTGTCGAGAAAATAGCATACATGTGCGATCAGCCCCATTCCATCCACAATCAAACGGCCAGGAGGGAACATTTGTGGCGCGCATTCTTAAAACTCAAAAGGGAAAGGACCATACCAAATGTTGATTTTCCGGCAGAAGTACTTATGAACCGGAAGATCCGACAGACAGCTCAGACATCGTGGTGGTTGCCGGAGATCTGAATGCACAAGTGGGCAGACTTAGCGTGTCTGAGACTCAATTAGGGGGTCGACATGGATTGGACTCGGTGCGTACGGACAATGGGGAACGACTGCTCCAGCTGTGTGCTGATCGCAGGCTGTTTTTATGCAGTACCAACTTCCGAAATAGCCGAAGTCGTCTGGCCACATGGTGTCCTCCAACGGCATGCCGGCCACAAACTCAAATCGATCACATTGCCATCAGTTACCGATGGCGCGGATCAATAACTGACTGCCGGTCGTTTTGGAACACATTTGTGGATTCCGACCACGCACTCGTAAGAAGTCGCTTCTCCCTACGTTTTCCAGGGCCGCGTAAGGTGCGGACAAATCGCTTGGCAAGTGAAAGACTGACAGAACCGGATGTTAGACGAACGTACCAGAATTGTCTCCTAGAATCTCTTCCAAATGCTCCACCATTAGATGCGAACTCATACTGGGACGAGGTTGCCACTTCTTTGCATAGTGCTGGGAATTTTGCCTGTGGTACCGCATCACCAGGCTCACTCAAGCACTGGATAGCGGACCGAAAGGTGGCACTCCTTAAATCTCGGAGAAATATCCCAGCCGGACCCGAACATAACTTGACACGACGAATTATCAGACGTCAAGTGAAGGCGAGCGTGCAAGCCGACCGTGAAGTGTGGTGGACACAGAAAGCCAAGGAAATGGAAGAGGCCCAGAAAGCCGGTAATGCCCGAAGATTATTTCAGTTGATCCGTGCGACCGGTCCCCGGAAACCACCTGTGAGCGAAACCATCAAGGATCGGAATGGAGTGACCATATCGAATAAAGAAGAACGCCTCGATCGGTGGGCCGAATACTTCGAACAACAATTGTCATGGCCACCAGCTGGCACTCATCTGGATCCCACAGGTGACGTAGAACCTTGGACGGTGAACGTGGAACCGCCTACGGCATCGGAGATTTATGACTGCATATGTTCTCTCAAGCGCCACCGAGCCTCTGGTCCGGATGACCTCCCACCCGCATTGTTCAAAGATGGGGGTGAAGTCCTCAGTCAGCGCTTGTCTGATCTGTTCGCTTGCATTTGGGAAAAGGAGTCTGTCCCAGACAACTGGGGAGAGTCGGTGATAGTGCCCATTTTCAAAAAAGGGCCTCGTAGTGAGTGTGGCAACCACAGGGGGATCAGCTTGACCCCGGTCGTAACGAGACTGTTGGCGTCACTGGTGCTTCGTCGCCTTACGGTGGCTCGTGAAACATTAACTCGAGAGCAGCAAGCGGGATTCCGGCTTGGGAGGGGTTGCATTGACCAAATCTTCACACTTTGTCAGGTGCTAGAACTACGCCATACGTACAAGCGGCCCACGATTCTCGTACTCCTGGATTTCCAAGGCACATTCGACTCGGTTGATCGGTCTGTTCTTCTTGACACGTTTTCCCACCAAGGAATGCCCCGGAAGTTTGTGAGCATAATACGTTCTTTGTATTCTCAGACTTTCGGACGTGTGAGAATATACGGAAAGCTTTCCAAAAGCTCCCGTACACAAAGCGGTGTCCGTCAGGGATGCCTACTCTTCGCATTCCTTTTTAACTTCGTGATCGATGAGATAACGAGACGAACGCTGAAAGGTCTCCAAAACCCTCATGTTCAAACAGCCTGTGAAGAAAACCTTGTCGATCTGTAGTATGCAGACGACGTCGTTCTCATCTTCGAAGAGAAGGCGCAGGTATTTTTGGATGAACTGACCAAAGTCCTTTGGTATGAACTTTGAACCCACAAAGTGTAAGGTCATGCTCGTGGACGTGCAGCCGCTGAACACGCCACTTACAATCCAGGGAGAGGTACTGGAAGTTGTGGAGCGTTTAACCTATCTTGGGAGTTGTATTAGTTCTGATTGTAGTGTGACAGATGAGGTCAATGCACGAATCTGCAAGGCACGGGTCGCACTTGCTAATTTGAGACACCTATGGCGTCAGAGTGGTGTATCCCTGAACCTCAAGGGACGTGTGTATCAGGCTACAATGCGGGCTGTTTTGTTGTATGGCTGTGAGACTTGGCCTGTTC
>SJOL01008241.1:0-15825 GCA_004794785.1 Opisthorchis felineus | reverse complement strand
TAGACATTCTACATTATGAAGTGGCAACCCTGAAAACGTCGTAGCTTTCGAGAAATCGATTCCATTGTGCGAATAGCCAGTGGCACGTGCATCAACTGCTACTCGTTCTGTTTAATTGAGCGCGTATTTTTATTCTGCTCACTGCAATCCTACGGCCCGTTGCGTTACCCTGTTACATCGTTACTCAATCAAGCTTCCTCCTGAAGATCTCTGCCATCAGCGCCCATGCTGCTTAAGGCATTACCTAAACCACAAAACGTTTTCAAATATATTATACGCTGAATGCATTTATCATGGTACGTCAACACTGTGTCTTCTTGAGTTTGTGTCACCGGGTGGTTAACATCACCAACGTATATAGGCAGGAGGTTAAGAACGTGCCTTTTGTGATGGACTACTGGCATCCCTGGTGGTTTTGTGCGGATAATCCAACGAGTTATTGTAGCGACCCTTCATCCGCCCTGCCTCCGATTTTAACAATCACAAGATCATATCAACAGTCATGTACATGCCTACAACTTCTATCCTAACTGGTTTATAGTTCCAACTAGCAGAGGAAGACTCGAGTCCCTCGGGTGAAATCCCGCAACATTTTTGGCCTCAGTCTCCGTTGATCTCTTCACCTCCCAAACTTCCATCTAGATCAAGCAAGCAGTTCACCACGCATGAACTGGCTGCTTGTTTTCTAACATCGTATCACACACACATTGGGCATCCCTCAAGATGTTGTGTTCAATTTTAAAAACTCCCAATTTAGGCGCTAATACAGAACCTTCTGGAGTACCCAGCAAACACCAGTTGATTTTACCTCGTCCATTTACCTCCGCATTGTTCATGTCCTATTACTGAATTTGACAAACACCTTCCCAAATACGGACATCCCCGCTGTTGTGTAACTCACGCGGTTCAAATCTTCCAGGACGGCTTCCCCCCAAATTGTCCCAACATCAGTCAAAAAACCAATCACAGTGACAAAACCTCAGTTCATTTCGGAGAAGGCATGGGAGTGGAACCATTGTAAATGCTTCCCATGAACCGATCCTTTTCTGAATCGGTCTATCTGAGCAGCAGGTTTTGAAAACGTTTACACTTAAACGAACACTTGGCCGGAAATCTTTGCCGCTCGGCATTCGCAGCATGGAATCGATTTCTAGAAACCTACGTGATCTTCACGGTTACCACTTCATAGTCAGAAATGCCTAGGTCTAATGCATTTTTCTGCGCGTTCTCTGTATGTACGATTTGTTTAACCCAGCGATTCATCAAGGTTATCATTTGCTACTAATTAAGGAAATCGGTGCCTAATGAAATAAGATATTGCAAATGGCGTTAAAAAGTAAATCACTTACAATGGACGAGAGCTGCAGATAGTTCTGAAGCTGAAACAAGTCACTGGGATTGCTTGGGCCTACATGGTGCTCGTGGACGCAAAATATGCGGTTGCGTCACATCCGTAATCAAACTTTGTTTTGTGCCTCTCGCTCAACTGGGCTAACACTGAATCTAATGTTCTGGGACCTGGAGAATTGCTATTCTGAGTATGACTGCGGTTGGATAACTCATATGGAAAGAAGATGATGATGCATGCAGATGATGATGACCTATGCTTAGAGGTAGAGTTCTGTGGTTAACTGCGGCAGAGTTCTCCATTGCAACTCGCGAAACATGCCAGGTTTGCAATAGCCGCCTCGGGGGATGGGTTGCTGCTAGTTATGTACATGGTAGGCAGTTTATCATAACGCCTACCACTGAGCCTCAACCTATGTGAACGAGGCTGTCGGTGGTTGGACAAAACAGCAATGAAAACTTAACCGACGCACGCAACCAACATACGGCTAGAGGTTCACGATGCCTAATCAATTACTAGCACGCACCGTTTCATCCCGACTGGGAAAAGTCAGGGGCCCAACTTGGACAAGATGAAAAGTTAAATTTTATTAAGCGTTTTGATTATCACATGTCCTGGTAATAGGTATACGGCCTAGTTGGTGCTTAGGGTTAATCGAGCTCTTGACGTCCAGAAATTAGAGGAAGATATAAGTTAGTTTACTGAAATATCACTATTAAACAGGCGGCTGACAAACTGAGACCAATACCTTCTTTGTACAGCGAACACTTCATTGGCGAAAATCTCGTAGAACTGCTCCTACACAAAGCCATCTTCAGTGGCTGATTCGTATTCAGCTACTTCCTACAGTTGATGCCCACTTGGTAATAGGCCTCAAGAAATATGAGACTTGAATTAAATGCATGATGCCTCGTTAAAGGAATGACACACTGGAACCATTGGCCTGTACATACGTCACACGAAATCATCATCATCTATCTCCCAAAACTAGCACTCTACGTCATTCATACTGATTTTATGCTGTTAACTCACTACTGTCGATTAGCTCTGCTGTGGAGTAGAAAATGCTTACGCCTACGGATTTTCGGGACGCACTGGCCGGTATCCTGTGCTTCGGTCCAAGTTGACATCTTAACCTGCCTTTCTTAAAAACCGTTTAGCAGGCACACCTGCGCGCTTTCTGAACGGGCAGGGCACTATATGCCGCCATCTGGTTAAGCATATGTGCCTGTAGTGACCTTCCCTTGTCGGCAGTTCAAGCATGCGTTCGTGCTCTCAAAGGTTTGCCAAGACTGAAGGCATATCCTCTGCCACAAAAAATCCAACTATCCATCCCCTACTCAACAGAGCTATTCGACATATCCGGCGATAGTTGTATATGTCTTCAGTGGTAGACACCGCTGAGTTCATCGGCTGCAAACCACCGCACTTCACGCGACGGCATTCCGTATTTCAGCAAGGCCCTACAGGTACCCAACTCCTTTTCTGTTGGCCGTCGACTTACGGGAAGCCGAGCTACAAAACTGGTCACCTCATGATCGTGTTTAAAATAATAAGAGGTGACCGAGAGATGTTCTTCGTGTCTCTTTAGACGAAAACGCACTGGGCAGCCGGTGCTTCGCGTACTGTTTGTTGATAACAAATGCACTCAGCTTACTAGCTTCTTAGGTTTACTCGACCTTCCGTAGGTTTTACTGTCGCCTGCTGCATTTGCAGTCTTTCTCTTAACACAAAACGGCGTTCGTTCTTTGATTAATCGTTGCGAGCACAAATGCAGTATAGTTATCCTTCATGAATCCATTTAAAGCCCCAAATTCTGTAAAGGATGAGAACCGTAGAACCCATAATTTCTCAATAAACATACATGAAACCACTTCTGAAGCCGCGAGCTTAAAATCGAATGCGTGCCGGTTATTAAAAAGAAAGGTTAATTAAAGCAAATCGTGACAAAATTTAAATAGATTACGGCAGTTTGTTGGCTGAACACACATAAAACAAACTGCAACGTTTTTACGTAAAATGTTTCATTTATCCCACAAAGGGTTTGAAGAACAGAGCAGCTGTCGGCAAAGGCTCAGCAATATTTTTTCGAAGTCGTGGTCTTTGGTCTCCCTCTCAGTCAAGTTGAGCTGCCTTACCTTGCCAGCCTCCTCCCATCATCCAGACTCACTTAACCAGCAACCGCCCATCTTTTAATTTTTTAAACTTCTGCGCCCACCTTTCTACTGTCGCACAAACGGTTAATTTACTGTCTGTCCACCTACCCATGCTTCCACTTCTGGAACTGACTACAGCCCTCTTTATTCCAGTGGACCGACCGTAGATAACAACAGGTTTAGCTCCTTACTTGTAAGGAGCATACCATTTAAGCCATGCTCAATTCGTTGCAGTCCAAGCATGGCTTGAAAAACTACACAGGGGAAGGAAACCAGGCATTATGCACGTTTCGTGATAACCACCGGTAAACTCTGAAAAAGAAACATTAAATTAATGATGCCAGGTAGGCACTAGAATTTTGGCGCCAAGGGGAACCGAGTTTCACTAAAAAAGGGGAAAACTTTGTTTTCGGGGGCTACTTTGAATGGTAGAGACTATGGCGAAGTTCACGGAAACCGTAAGTAGGGTGGTAAGCTGGAGAAGTTTACAGCAGAGGGAAGTAGCAGTTTGCATCCTGGAATTGCTGCATATATTGAAAGAAGCTACCCTTACCGGTTTCTTTGCTGGAGAAGAGTTCCCAGCGAGTTTTTCGGGTCGGCAAGGTGTCGCTACTTTGTGCACCCGAACATAAAGAAAATCCTTCAATTTGTAGACCGGACAGTTTGGAATTGCAGCGGAACAACTAGATGAGCAAGGCCGAGTGAAGAATTCCCCGGATTACAACGAAATTGCCCCAGCGGTGGTTGGGTTGGTGTAAGCAATTTGTTTGTATTTGCAGGTAGGGTGGGGGTGGCGGGAGATGACGGTTGAGGGCATGTAGAGGTTGGTTGCCTTCAGACTAGCTATGGTAGCACCGTATACGAATATAATGATTACTCCACAGATTTTTCTTGTTTGCCGCCTCTTTTTGAACTCTTTATTCTCAACATTGGACCATCTAAACACACAGAGTTTAGTGGTCATTTTTTTGTAGCTTTTCGTTTGTTTCTACTTGTACTACTAACCTAGATGTCCATTTCCAGTCACTCACGCCAGAAGTGCAAGCCCCTTCAAATCTGAGTTTATAAACCCCAGGCTCATAATCTCGTGTGCATTTATTGAACCTAGTAAATCTGTTGCGCGTTGAACATGCTCATCACGGAAGTACGGCTTCCTGGATTCTGTCTGTTGGGTTTGTCACGAAGATGGTTCGACGTGCCCGCTATAGGATTCCCGGAGATCTGCCGAAGTCAGCCAGGGGGAAAACTCATATACACCGTTTTGTCAGTTGAAGCGTTCTTCCCTTGGGCTGATGCCACTAATTTCAAGATGCTCTACGGCGTGCACGTTGAAATATTGCTGGGGTGTGCCGACCAGTTGGTCCAGGCTAGATTATGGAGGAAAAAATAATATGCTGACAGGTTTTAGCAGTCTCTGCTGGCCTCAAATCCGTGGACTACGAAATGCGTCACGCGGCGCTCGACCTATTTCCCCTCGAGTATCGCCGCCTCCGAGGGGACCTAATTCTTACTTATTCCCTGTTTGAACAAGGTTTGGCCAACAGGTTTTTCACCGTTGAGCCAGCAAACGCACGGCGGGGACATGGAAAGAAGATTTTTAAGCTCAGAGCGAACACTTTTATTCGGCAAACCTTTTATCATTTCGTGTGGTAGCTGCGTGGAATAACCTTCCTCCATCAGTTGTCCACGCTCCTTCTAGAACCCATTTCAAAGCACTATTAGACACTCTCCTATGCGAGTCCTTGTGCTGTCAAAGATACTGCCCCGCGCTGAGAACTTAAAGACCAGTGCTACACCCTTTTTTCGCTAGTGCCTTTCAGGTGAACGACAGCCGCTGAACGACAAGAACAAAACCGGCCCGGGAATCTTGGGCAAAAGCCTCGATCCTGTGTATCAATCCGTGAATCCTTCAATCCGTGGATCTGTTACACACAGTTGGCATCAAGTCCGTGGTCTGCGGGCCACGATGCTCACTTAGAGTTTTACAGCTGCCAACAGCTGCCTGACGGCATGCCACCCACAAGTTGGGAATAAACATTATTTATTCATTACGAATTGATCCTACCTCTAACCATCTGGTTTACATGTCCTAGTAATGGCAAACCTGTGACCCAGAAGGTACGGAATGTGCGACAACCTTCAAGAATGTAAAAACAGAAAATTCTCGTTGACCGGGTCCTCGTAGACAGCAGCGTTTTTTGTGTTCAGCAACGTCTTATGCCAGTTACGGAAGGCTCACACGCCACCAAACTGTCATATTTTGCCGCTGGCTGGCTGTGTGCCAACCAGGTAATTAATGAATGTTCCGGTAACCAGGTGAGTTAAAAGCACATTTCTGGTTTCTGGCACGCGCCTTGTTTGCATAATAATTATAATAATACTGGTTATTTCCAACTGGTGGGTGGCATACCGTCAGGCATGATCACACAATTACAGTCAGAATAAAGCACGACTGGTGGGATTAGCGGGTACTAGAGATTGCGCGGAAAAGGATAGTGGGCAATTTACGATGTAGACTTGGTCACGCCTAAATCGGCATGGGAAAGGAAACACAGTTACCAGGATATCTTACTTTTGGGGGAACCTATCAAACTGAGACAAGATCAAATCGTTAAGACTTTAAGGTGGCGTAAAAAAACAGAACAAAGGATGGCAAAAAAGAGGCATACTACCTGGCGCACGATAAGAAAACGTCAAACTGAGAAAAACGAGGAACCCGAACAACAAATGTGGTGCGGTAGCAGGATTGCCGCGGTTTGGTCGGTCAGCTTGAGCTAAAGTTTAAAGCCACCGATGAGGCCCTTTCGGCCTTGAACTGTTGGACTTAAGGCCAGGGTCACAAAAAGTGTAAGTGGGGATGAGGAAGTAGAGGAATCAGCAATACGCACAAATGGTAGCAGGAATCTCTGAGTCCAGGGGTACATCGAAACTGATGAGACTCACTAGTGTCGCTGTTGGAGTGGGGTCGGGTGTTAAAGTTCCTTGGGGAAAGGAGTTAGTGCCAACGCACAAAACGGAACGCGAACTGCACAGAAAATGACTGACTTTGTGAGGAGCATAGAATGAGGGTCAACGGGAAGTTTACATCTGAACGGAAGGGTCAGCAGATTGGAATGAACGCATCCCGGCTGCGGCTGCGGCTAAGTGAAGAGTTTGTTTGCAGTTGCAGTTAGGGGAATGAGTGGGCTTGGTGTGTACAGATTCGTTGTGCCAGCCTTCTATGCTTTCGTTAAACGTGTGCATTATGCATACCAGTTTGCGTAAGGATATAATGGGCGTAACAAGCAAAGCGATCCCGCTGGCCATACGCCCGATGGTTTTCAATGTCGTTCGTTTGCAGTCAAGCGCCTGCAGAGAAACCCCGGTGGCTTGCGTTTATGGCCATGCACAATGCCCACCCTCCTTTTATTAGCTATGAATGCGCAGCACAGAGACTGCCTCATCCTCCAACTATGAACAACAGAAATGTACATTACATTTTCCTAAATGTTTTGTCTTCGAATGCCCCAAACAAATTTCTCCTACAGGCTGATCAACGGTTCCCATGATCTAACTGCATAGACGCGTATTAAGCCCAGCCTTCGCATTTCTGTCCCCCGTAATAAGCTTCGCCGATGACAACGCAACTAGCCATGATTCATGCGCGCACCATCCAGCAAACATACGTTCTTTCCATTGACGTAGGGCTACGTATGGCCACGCTTGTTAAGCTCAGCGGCTTCTAATACAACATTGTGGTCATTGTTCCTTCCTTAAGTCCCCAATTCTGCCATGACGGTTCTCCATTGTCGCGCTTGTGGCAGAAGCATTACTTACACCCAGGTTGCAATGCCGATGTATCGTGATGGTTTCGCTCTTTCACGCTCTATTTGATAGTTTTAGCGAGGCTGAATACGATTAATAACTGCAACCGCTGCACCGTAGTATTTCGCCTACGGGGCTATCCTTGAACCAAATTTTAACCTTGCGATGACTAAACAGCGACTGTTATTATTTCCCGATTGAAAATGTTTATTGTGCATATAATTCCATCACAGTCCGTTAAGCCGTGCCGGATCGTGTAGTAGCTGCGTGGAATAACCTTCCTCCGACAGTTGTCCACGCTCCTTCTAGAACCCAGTTCAAAGCACTATTAGGCACTTTCTTATGTGAGCCCTCGTGCTGGCAAACGTATTGCCCCGCGCTGAGAACTTAAAGAGCAGTGCTACACCCTTTTTTAGCTTGTGCCTTTCAGGTGAACGACAGCCGCTGAACGACGAGAACAAAACCGACCCGGAGATGTTGGGCAAAAGCCTCGATCCTGTGTATCACTCCGTGACTCCTTCAATCCGTGAATCTGTTACACACAGTTGGCATGAAGTCCGTGGTCCGTGGGCCACGATGCTCACTTAGAGTTGTACAGCTGCCAACAGCTGCCTGACGGCATGCCACCCACAAGTTGGGAATACACATTATTTATTCATTATGAATTGATTCTACCTCTAACCATCTGATTTACATGCCCTGGTAATGGCAAACCTGTGACCCAGAAGGTACGGAATGCGCGACAACCTCCAAGAATGTAAAAATAGAAAATTCTCGTTGACCGAGTCCTCGTAGACAGCAGCGTTTTTAGTGATTAGCAACGTCTTATGCCAGTTACGGAAGGCTCTCACGCCACCAAACTGTCATATTTTGCCGCTGGCTGGCTGTGTGCCATCCAGGTAATTAATGAATGTTCCGGTAACCAGGTGAGTTAAAAGCACATTTCTGGTTTCTGGCACGCGCCTTGTTTGCATAATAATTATAATAATACTGGTTATTTCCAACTAGTGGGTGGCACACCGTCAGGCATGATCACACAATTACAGTCAGAAGAAAGCACGACTGGTGGGATTAGCGGGTACTGGAGATTGCGCGGAAAAGGACAGTGGGCAATGTACGATGTAGACTTGGTCACGCCTAAATCGGCATGGGAAAGGAAACACAGTTACCAGGATATCTTACTTTTGGGGGAACCTATCAAACTGAGACAACATCAAATCGTTAAGATTTGAAGGTGGCTGACAAAAACAGAACAAAGGATGGCAAAAAAGAGGCATACTACCTGGCGTACGATAAGAAAACGTCAAACTGAGAAAAATAAGGAACTCGAACAACAAATGTGGTGCGGTAGCAGGATTGCCGCGGTTTGGTCGGTCAGCTTGAACTAAAGTTAAAAGCCACCGATGAGGCCTTTTCGGCCTTGAACTGTTGGGCTTATGGCCAGGGTCACAAAAAGTGTAAGTGGGGATGAGGAAGTAGAGGAATCAGCAATACGCACAAATGGTAGCAGGAATCTCAGAGTCGCGGGGTACATTGAAACTGATGAGACTCACTAGTGTCGCTGTTGGAGTGGGGTCGGGTGTTAAATTTCCTTGGGGAAAGGAGTTAGTGCCAACGCACAAAACGGAACGCGAACTGCACGGAAAATGACTGAATTTGTGAGGAGCGTAGAATGAAGGTCAACGAGAAGTTTACATCTGAACGGAAGGGTCAGCAGATTAGAATGAACGCATCCCAGATGCGGCTGCGGCTAAGTGAAGAGTTTGTTCGCAGTTGCAGTTAGGGGAATGAGTGGGCTTGGTGTGAACAGATTCGTTCTGCCAGCCTTCTATGCTTTTGTTAAACGTGTGCATTATGCATACCAGTTTGTGTAAGGATATAATGGGTGTAACAAGCAAAGCGATCCCGCTGGCCATACGCCCCATGGTTTTCAATGTCGTTCGTTTGCAGTCAAGCACTTGCAGAGAAACCCCGGTGGCTTGCGTTTACGGCCATGCACAATGCCCACCCTCCTTTCATTAGTTATGAATGCGCAGCACAGAGAATGCCTCATCCTCTAAATATGCACAACAGAAATGTACATTACATTTTCCTAAATGTTTTGTCTTCGAATGCCCCAAACAAATTTCTCCTACAGGTTGATCAACGGTTCCCATGATCTAACTGCATAGACGCGTATTAAGCCCAGCCTTCGCATTTTTGTCCCCCGTAATAAGCTTTGCCGACGACAACGCAACTAGCCATGATTCATGCGCGCACCATCCAGCAAACATACGTTCTTTCCATTGACGTAGGGCTACGTATGGCCACGCTTGTTAAGCTCAGCGGCTTCTAATACAACATTGTGGTCATTGTTCCTTCCTTAAGTCCCCAATTCTGCCATGACGGTTCTCCATTGTCGCGCTTGTGGCAGAAGCATTACTTACACCCAGGTTGCAATGCCGATGTATCGTGATGGTTTCGCTCTTTCACGCTCTATTTGATAGTTTTAGCGAGGCTGAATACGATTAATAACTGCAACCGCTGCACCGTAGTATTTCGCCTACGGGGCTATCCTTGAACCAAATTTTAACCTTGCGATGACTAAACAGCGACTGTTATTATTTCCCGATTGAAAATGTTTATTGTGCATATAATTCCATCACAGTCCGTTAAGCCGTGCCGGATCGTGTAGTAGCTGCGTGGAATAACCTTCCTCCGACAGTTGTCCACGCTCCTTCTAGAACCCAGTTCAAAGCACTATTAGGCACTTTCTTATGTGAGCCCTCGTGCTGGCAAACGTATTGCCCCGCGCTGAGAACTTAAAGAGCAGTGCTACACCCTTTTTTAGCTTGTGCCTTTCAGGTGAACGACAGCCGCTGAACGACGAGAACAAAACCGACCCGGAGATGTTGGGCAAAAGCCTCGATCCTGTGTATCACTCCGTGACTCCTTCAATCCGTGAATCTGTTACACACAGTTGGCATGAAGTCCGTGGTCCGTGGGCCACGATGCTCACTTAGAGTTGTACAGCTGCCAACAGCTGCCTGACGGCATGCCACCCACAAGTTGGNACAACCCCCTTGTCTACTGTCTCTTCATGTTCCAACTTTGCCAAAATACGCCTTCGGACTCAAGCGTTTGCCGTCAAAGCCTCGTTAACTAACACCCCCTCCGCTAAGCCCCCGGGAATTCGTCCCTCGTCCTTCACGATATAACCCGACTTTGCTCCGGCCTCCCCATAGTTACATGACAAGTACATCAAACCGCACGTGCCACGTGCTTGGTAAAACCTCGTGTCCACAACAAACGGAGGATACCTTAGACCCCTGTCTGCTTTTATCATCCTGCCACGCTCACTTTCGTCTCACCTGAAGACAAACTGTGACCCGCATACCCTAGACCTAATATTTTCAACTGAGGGTCATCTGGCTACGGCCGCAGTGTGTCTTCGCTTCCCAGGAAGTGTTCACAGCGTAAATTCTTCCAATGAAGTCAGTTACGGCACAACTGCTCCCTCGAGTCTTCGCCATTTCTGCTTTCTCTCTCCAGATATTTTATTGGCTTTTTCAGTCTTGCCGGCCTTCCACGATTGGGACGACTTCGTTCCCTCGACAACCGCACAACACATTTGTGAAATCTTCTATCACAACCTACTGACCGCTCTTCACCTTGTTACTCTCATAAGAAGTTTCACCTTGGTATATCTCACCATGACGCGTTACTGGAAACCTCGGAAATCTCAAGATTTTTCATTATTACTTCTCGTCAGTAAGCTCTCCACCAACCGGGAGTCTGCAAGTATCTCTAAGATGCCATGAAGACAGCACTGCCCTAGGCGTCCCATCTTACTCGAAATTACTCAGCCGTTTTTTCCGTGGGCATTTCCCCCCAAAAAGTCGCTCAGTCAAATGTTTGCCCTCCAACAAGGTCTGTTTCGTCACAGATCCTGTCAGTATAGCCAGACCGAACTTTTACTTCGCAAGCTGCTACTTGCTCCTTCCTCCTAAACTCGAATAAATAATAATAACAAGTTTATCTCCCAACTTGTAGGGAACATGCCGACTGAGGCATGATCGGGTCGTTACAATCTGAACACTCCGGGTAATAACACAACGGGCATGCTTTTTACTTGAAAAGTCATCACAGTTGTGGGAAAAACGAGGAAAATGGCATGAGGTACGACAAGTTCAAAGATGATGCCTGCTGACCTGAACTAAAACCGAAAACCGTTGCTGGCCGTGAGTGACCTTGGTCGGTCGAGCGAATGGATAGGGTCACAAAATGCAAAACAGAGATGGAGATTGAAGAATTCGATCTGGAGACAAATGGCAAGTTTTGTCTCAAAAATATGGTTTAAATTGAAGCTGCGTAGAATCACTGGTGTCACTGTTGTGGGGAGGTCAGGTGTTAAGGATAGCTTTTATGGGGAGATAGTACATAGGCATAGGGCCAGTCAGACACCGTAAATGAAATTGAACTTTTGGAAGAGGCAAACCGAAATTGTGGCAGGAAGCTAGGTTGGTTAAATCCTAACGACATGTTCAGCGGTTCAGAACGAGGCGGTTGGAGCCAGGTGAAAAATCTGCTTGTGGTTGCGATTACAGGCTCGAGTGGGCGAGAGGCTGCGGTCGAGATTCTGAAGAAAGTGGTTGCGGGAGTGCCATCAGACTGGGTATGGCAGTGCCATGCCATCATTGCACTGACATACTTCGGTTTCTGGACCACCCCATAACGGCCGTCAAGGTTGCCGCAATCGGACAAGGGATACGCATTTCCGTGGAAGCTTGATCTGGGTTAGACGAACAGATGAACGCAGGTAAAGTCAAGCCAATGTAGAGTCATCGGCAATTTCGATTCATTTGGAGGACCATGCGAGTGCAGACCACGGACAAGCCAGATTGAATAAATAACGGTTGCTCGTGGCGTTTGCGCAACTACAGCCGAAGTTTGAAGCTTGGGAAGCGGGGGAGTGAGGAAGGAAGAAGGAATAGGTTGGAAGCGGTAGCGTCTGGTGAGTGCAAGGAGGCATCAGGTACAAGGGTGTCCAATGGAAAAACATCTAAAAGCCGATGACAGCAAGCTAACTGAACCCAGGAAAGGGTGGTTTGTTGGCTGACCTAGAAACCACGTAGTGGCTGGGCCAGAGTGGGTGTCTAGTTTGTGGAAGGTAAGGACTTAGACGCCGATGCAGGGAGGCTAGCCGTTGGATTGGTTGGAAGAGGCGATTACATGGCAGTAGTTTTTAGCTCAGCAAAAACAAAAAAATCCAATCACAGGGTCTCCGTTGTGCAAAGGGGGCGTTATTGTAAACAGGGACAGCAGACAAATCATAAGCGGTTGAGCAAAAGCTTCCGGGATAATGGGTAAGGACCGTAATTTAACTGGAATCTACTACGTCAACTCAACAGGAAGGTAAGAGTATGGGTCGCCTGTCACCGAGTCACTGCTGCCAACCCCAAGAAACGAATGATGCATGGCAAAAAACAGGCATTATGAGCTAGTTGTGACTGATGGCAATCAGGAAATTGTGAAGGATTTACTTTTTATGTGTATGTGATTGATTTAGAGGACAAAAGGGAAAAACATGTGTTATGTCTGGATGACGAAGTGGACTTGGGCTTGTGCAGCCCAACTAAGACGATGGTGGCAATTCCCCGCAAGTCGATGTCAGCCGTGAGTCTCGCACAGTGCCTTCAGTCTACCCCATGAATGTATTTTTTAAACAAAACGAAAGAACTGCTGTCATTCGCTTGTATTTCTTGGTGTTGCCAGATAAGTGACAACCGGGACAAGTCCACCCTAGCTACAGACAAACAACGACTTTGCTCTTTCATGATCTTCCCGAACTAAAGGCCAGGCTGAGAACCACCGGCGACGGGCAGTGCACATGTGCTACTGGAGGGGTGGCGAGTATACGAACGCACCATGGCGCAACGTAACATGGCTACCCTCCATGCAGGGCGTACCCGTCCACCACACGAGGTTTTCATCCCTCATGCATGCTACCAGATCTGCAGGGTGACAAGCCACCAGGCAGTCATAATAGCGGTTTATGCATTTATAAATTATTCCAGCTGCCAGATATTTTATCCGGTTTGATGAAAAGCCAGGCCAGTAATACAGCTCAGTCATTTCGAACAAGCAAGCAGCAAACAGCCACTGGAAGAGGCAAGTCGCGGAGGCAAATGAAACGACAGCTACCTTTTGGGCCATGGGAGTAGAATGGAGATGTTCAGAGCCGACGACGGAGCATTGATGTGAACCGCCATGTCAAGTAGAGGCGCACCACAGTGTTATGTGTATGTGTGAATGAGTGGGCTGTGAAACCAAACGAGTATTTCATTCAGACCCGCTATTTGATGTGCGTGCATTGCAGGTGATCAGAGGGTGTGCAGTGATTCTGAACAGTGAGGAAATAAGGCTTCGATTTGGCTTAGGTTAGTTAAATCTAGTCAAGGAAAATCACCACACATTAAATATAGCTGACAGAGTTATCCAGAGATGGGACCGGGCTGGGTATAATATGGCTGGGCATAGAAGCCTAAGGCCGGAGGTGGGAAAATACAACGAGGTCAGTGAAGACGGGCGCGAAAACAATCACGATAGCAGGCGCAAGACACTCTCTACAACACAACTACGCTTCAGAGAGCAGGTGCATATGTAGTCCCAGGAGGTGAACGTCTGCATAAGAGATAGATAATATGGTGATTTATGGACAAGAACAATTGGGAGGGTAGTTGTCTCACTTGTAGGTTGACGCTAAGTGGTTCAAGTCGGCGAATGTACATACTAGGACCAATTAATGGGACAGTTGGGCTGAGAGCGCAACTTAGAATGGCTTAGGACATATTTCAAAGAAAGTGTCTAGTGTAAGCTCTGGCGCGAAAAGAGGCTCGGCTCCCTCAATGGAAAGGTAAGGATCGAGAGTCCTTCAAAATCCTACATGAGATGATATAGCGCGGATATGGGAGGGTAGCTTGTTCCATAGTTTGGAATACAGGCAAAGGAAAAAGTTTTGCCTAAAGAGAGTTCGATGGGTCGGCGATGGTAGCAGAAATCCAGAGTTGCGGATATTGTGGGGAGGGCAGGAAGAAAAGTTAGGACGGCAGTCAGCTATGTATGTCCGTCGGTAGATTGGGCGACGCAGAAGGCCTGGATTCAACCTAATGCGCCTCAGCCATAAAGGATCCAGCCCAAGTTACAAGCAGCGAAAACTATACGACAGGGTGGATGACGCCGGAGTCACGGACTTAGTGAACGAGCGCTGCACATTTTCCACAGCATTCCGGCATGCCTGCGAATACTGTGAAGCGAATTCAGAGCTGGATTCAAGAATAGGTCTTACAAACTGCTTAAAGATGGTTATTGAACACGGCTTATTGTAGAAGGATCAGCGAATGAAGGCGCGCAGCTTTCGGGCTTTAGCCACTCTGTACCAAACATACTGGGAAAAACTAAACGCACAGGAATGCCCATGACCTAGATCTCTCACTTCGGAAAGAATAGAAATCGAAAGTCCATTAGGAATGAGCATCCCAGGAGAAATCTGGAATCGATGTGAGAGGGCTTGGCATTTTGGAACGGCGAAAGAAAGACAGAAGTTAGATGACCAGAGGGATAAGGAATTCAGATTAGACTGAATGTTAGCAAAAGTGGAAACAGGGTCACTGGCCTTAAACGTGTAGGCTATCTTAAGTTCATCGGCGAACAGAAATGGGGAACCATGGGTGATCGACTCAATGACATCATTAATGTATAGTAAGAAACGTAGGGGGCCAAGCACGCTACTCGAATAACTCCACTGGTGATGGGACGAGGTGATGAGGAGAGATCCCCGGTCTTGGTGACCTGGGTTCTCCCAATGAGGTAAGAAATGAACCATCCTAGTAGCGGGCCACCAATCTCCGTAGATCGTAACTAGTTGTGGAGCGCACCGTGGGGGACTTGGTCAATCGCATTGCGAATATCAAGATAGATAAGAATAATACTCAGTCCGGCATCGTAGGCGGACGAAATGTGATTAAAGAAATCAACCTGACATGTGTTAGCTGACCGCCGTGTTATAAACCCATACTGCCGTTTGTTACGGGTCTTGGTGGTGAGCAGATAATCTACGACGGGGACTTTAATTAGGCGCCCAAGGGTGCGGGAGAGCAAGCAGGTATGGTGGACGCCATGATAGCTAGCTGGAGCAGTTCGTGGGCCTGACCTGTATTGTGGTGTAATGGTGGAGTGCTTCTACTGGCTTGGAACTGTGCCAGAGATAATGGAAATTTTGAAGGGATTATGGATGAGGGCGGAGATGTCCGGGCCACCAGCTTTTAGGGTGAGCGAAGAGATACCGTCAGTGCCTGTTGAACTGGAGTCTCTAAGGCGGACGAGTGAGGATGTTAAGTCAGACAAAGTAACTGAGAGTGTGTAGAGGGAAGGGTTTGTTTCGTCAACAGATGTGGTCATTTAGGAACCAGGTGGGGAGCAATAAGTAGATGTGGTCGTCGCGGGAGGAGCATAGCAGCTAGGGAAATAAGAGTTTAG